>VMDO01022877.1:0-32703 GCA_007922755.1 Pedetes capensis | reverse complement strand
CCCCCTGTACAACAGGGGAAACACTATTGTCAGTGCTTCTCTGCTGTTCATAGGGTTTTCAATGGCAGATTGATTTTTGGGAGGGGGTTGCCAGGTCCTTCTCCCAAGCCTGCAGCTTCTAGTGTTCCCAGGCGGTCTCCCATCCAGGTACTAACCAGGCCCGACCCTGCTTAGCTTCCGAGATCTGACGGGATCGGATGCCACAGGGCTACATCTGCAGGCCAAATTATATAATAGCGTTGAGTAGAAACTTTGGCCACTTAGATGATGCTGATGCATCTATAAAACTGCCAACTCCAGGTATTATAAATTGAGATTTAGCATAGAAAGCTGAGTTCATTTTGTTTTATATTTTGGCAAAAAAATATTTAAAAATGAAGAAATAAGATAGAAACTTTTCCTGTAGTGGTACCCAAGGTCATATAGAAAAATACTACTAAGTAAAAGATAGAGAAGACTTATATGGGAAACTTAGATGGGAAGGGTGGGAGGGGGGGAAGCATAGGGGAAGGTAAGGGGTAACCTATATGAATAATGTTTATCAAAATGCATATATGGAAATATCACAATGAAAAGCATGTCAAAACGAATCACATTAAGATGTACATTAAAAATTTCTAATAAAAAAAGAAACCTAGTATAAAATAAAAAGTGGACACATGTAATAGCCATTAAAAAGAAGATGTTAAGTCTTTCGACTATTTGTAACTTTTTAATTTTGGTTATGTAATGAGATTGCTCAAATATTGAAAATCATATGTAGTTATTGTGATAACTGGTATCTCCTTTGGTAAATAAAGACTTTGCTGGTGTTTATGCATTATATGTAAAACTGAATTCAGTTTAATATAAATACTTTAAAATTTAAAAAAATGAAGAAATAAGATAGGAGGAATGGAAAGAAGGAAAAAAGAGAGAGACAAAGTGCTCTGTGAACATTTTCATTAGAGGGAAATTTAATCATCATGGTTTTTGTTGTTAGATGCCACTCATAGACATCCAACTCATAGACACAGTGAATTTGATAGACTAGTTCAAAGTCTGGAATGTTCTGAAGGAACTTCTGACTCGTGCTCTTCTTATATACTGTGATGACATTTGTATCTCCTCTACTCATTTCAATAGGAATTATATAATAATATACAGCATACCACCTTATTAGTGGCTAATATTTACATGCAGTTCACCCTATGTATAATCTTACTTCACATGTGTATAAAGTTAAAGTTATTATAGGATGTACAACTTTTAAAAGGAAGGTAACTTTTTTAGAATCAAGTGTAACTGGAAGTGAAAGTATTAGCTGTTCATGTCAGAACACAATCCAAACCACTGGACAATTACATTAATCCAGAGAAAATAGAATCAGAAAGTTAGAGCTGGAAGGAAACTCAGAGAAAATCTAATTTATCCCCTTCAATTATAACATGGAGAAATTATTACAGTCCACAGAAGCTTTAGCCATACAGCTAGTTAAAGGAAGAACTCATACTAAAATTAAAATTTCAGAGCTTCCTCACTGTTTCCTTTCTGCTCTATTGGTGTGTCCCCAGTTGTTATTTCCCAAACTGATCATTGTGCACAATCAAAATAAACAAAATAACAACAATAAAACCATGATTTTGGCAAAATAACCTTTTGAAATATATCTTCTATTCCCCTTATAGATACACAGTGCACTTTAGTAAAGATTTTGAAATACCTTGTAGTACAGGGATTGCTACAACTATTTAGTACACTCTTCCCCAAATGTTGAACCCTTTTTGTGTGAAACACCTAGTACACTTTGAGGACAAAAATTTGAATTTGGATAATGTTATAAAATTAGTCAGGCTGCTTTTTATTGCCATGTAATTTAATTACATAACAGACCTATTTTTAAATTAGTTTAACTGATGGTATTGTGTAGATCTACTTTAATGGACATAGACAATTGTTCAACAGAGATCAATGTTTCACAAGTGCTTTCAAATCTTTTCCTTGAGAGAGAATAAAGTTCTCCATAGTGAACACTGATAGAATATGCTACTGAAAATGAAAATGAGTATTTAAAAATGTAACAATAGGCTTTATGACAAAGGATATAGAGGGGAGAGAGGGAGAGGGGGAGGGAGAGAGAGAGAGAAGAGAGAAGAGAAGAGAGGAGAGGAGAGGGAGGAAAACCATTTGAGAGGGATAAGTTGTGTTACATCTGTCTCTTTCTAGTAATCTTCCTATCATATAAAAATACCAGAAAGTGATATGAGGAAAGTGATTAGTATGAAGGAAGGACAAAGGAAGGGAGGATATCAAACTTAGATGAACTAAAGATGAGCAGGACAATGTGCCATATCCTCGTTGAGGTTATTTTTTATCTCCCAACAAAATTAGTGTCTAAACTATTAAAGCTTTTCTTTTTTGACCTTGTAGTTTAATTTATCCTGCTTTATGTCTTCCTTTTAGTTAGTTGTGCACATGTTTTATTCTTCCCAAGATACTGTTCCAGAGAACAAAGGGAGTAGTTCTCCTTCTTATAAATCCTACAGGTACTGGAAGATTAGCTTGTAAGAGTCATCCCTTCTATGAATACAAACGTGACAAAAGCACCCCTTGTACACATAAGTGAGGTGCATCTCTGATGATCCCTTCTTTCAAGAGCTTTATAGTCCACCTGAGACAATTAACACACTAAAAAAGAAAGAATGTTCTGTGTTAGACCCCTGATGTAGAATGTGCCATTATAAGGGAAAGGTCAGAGAAAACTTCCTAGAGAGAGTAGTGTTTAACATAAACAGTATTTGTTCATAGGTGTAATATTTTCTAACTGCTGTTGTAAAAAATTATGGCAAACTTAGCATCTTAAAATAATGCAATTTTATTATCTTACAGTTCTTAGGATCAGAAGTCTAAAATGAGTTTTAAGGATTTAGCAGGGCAACATTATTTCTGGAGGCTCCAGGAAAAAATCCATTTCCTTGCCTTTTCCATCTTCTAGAGGCTGCTTCCATCTCTTGGCTTGTGGCTCTTTACTGTGTTTTCAAAGTGCATCATTACAAACTGTTTCCTTCTTTTTATGACCCTATGATTTATTGGGCCCAACTGGATAATCTAGAATAATCTCCCTGTGTCATAGTCTTTAATTTAACCACATCTACAAAGACCCTTTGGCCATGTTAGGTGACATGTTCACAGGTTCTGGAACTTAGGAGAGGGAAATCTTTCTGGGAATATTATTCTTTGTTTCACAATAGACAATCAGCCTGAACAAAGTTCTGACATAAAAATAAGCATGGAATGTATAGCTGAAAAATGAACAGATAAAGATGCAATGCAGAGTACATGCAAAAATAGGATGGATGAAAGCTGGTATAAATTACAAAGGACTTTGAAATTCAGGACAGATTTGGGTTCAAGTTAGTTAATATCAGGGAACCATTCCAAGTATTTAAGATTTGGCTTTTGTTGTGAAAATGTTACTTATAAGAGATCAGTCATATAGGATTTGTAGTACTGCCTGGTGTACAGAGCATTTGAAGGAGGCAAGTCTGGCAAAGTTCTTTATGTATGTTGGATACAATATATTTCTAGAAATTATTTGTTGACTAAAGGATTGGGTTAGAGTAGCAATTATTCAGTTTTCACAACTCAATAACTTTATATCATATCTGTATTTGGACCATAGTTATGGTTGTCTTTCATGATTCTAGTAGGATCTAACTCAATAGATGTCAATGTATTTTCTTTGTTTCCTTATATTTCCTTTCGTCTCAATTAACATTAATATTCCAATGGCTATTTTGAAGGAACTCTTCTTTTTCTTATTTGGAGAAAAATTCCTCGTTCCTATGAAAGTAACTTTATGTTAGAAATGACAAATTACTTCTTTTGAAATTGATATTTTTTTCATTAATTCTAATCTTTGTGATGTTAGTTATTGCTTTCCAAGGTGAAAGATATGTATTTCAGACAGAATATTTACCTTAAACACATGTGATCTGGTGCTTTTATTGCTTTTATCTGGACAGGGTCAACAGTTAACTGGATTAAAATGATTCAGCTTTATCATTGTAATGGAATATAATTTTCAATGTGCACTTTGGATTGTTTTGAGGTCATGGTGCTCTATTTATATTTAACATTAGTGTGAAGAGCCCCATTTGTTCTGGCACTGGAAGGGATATGACTCCATTTATAACAGATAGTCATTCTTTTTGCTTGCCTTGGATCCATGCTTTTGTGCTCCCTGTAATAGGCCCTCCCATCCTCTCCCTATGGCAATCCACAAACTTTGCCCTTTTCCAACTCTGCTGTTGATGGTCTCTCAGTATCTGTGGTGAATTCCATACTTGACTCAACTTGATTTGAGCCAAGGAGAGTTAGGCCTGACACTTTTACTAGAGTGACTGAAGATGAGGTGCCCGCTCTTAAGTTAGTAGAACCTGAGTCTGGGCCTGCTGAAAGTCACCATTAGAGAGAGCTTTCCTGACTGGAAAGTCAGTGCAGGGGACAGCAGGGCCAGTAGAGAGAGGTCACTGGAGCTCTGGCTTCAATAATAACTCAAGCTCAACTCTCTCCCGGCATTTTATGGTTTATAAGCCAGTGTATTTTCTTCAATATTTAAGCTGGTTTTCGTTGTACACTTAACACTTTCAGTCAAGAGTCCACTCTCGAATTGTACACATGCAATGTTCAGAATTTGCATTTGGGCTCTGTGGTTTCTTCAAGGTCCTTCGCTGGCATTTTGACCAAGGTCTTCCAAGTGTTTTCCCTCAAATTCCTTACTTTATACCCAAGAAGCAGGAGTGATTTGGACTTTCTCACTACATCCTGATAATTTGCTGAGCCATATAGTTCTATGCAAATATAGTACTCTTAGTAGGTGCAACAAAGAATTTTTTTGAGAATAAAAGGAATTTAATGGGGGCAATTAAACATGAGTCCTCTTATATCTTTGTTTATGAAATTATAGGAATGGGCATCAATCTGGCTTCAATTTATTTATTACCAGTAGGGATCCCTACCATATTTCAGTAGTGATGAGTTTTTCAGGACTCCTGAGATATCTGTAAGGAGTATAGAGAGACATTTTCTAGAAAAATCTTGAAGGATTTCATTGAATGCATCGTGTCCTGCAAATCATTGGAATCATTCACAATTCTCATCAGTTTCTGCTTGGGGAGAAATTTCAACAAGAATTTTAAGATTAAGTATTAAAATGTCTTTCCTAGAATTATTTTTTTCTTTTGTTGTTGTTGTTAGGTGCCGTGGAGTCAGTATCCGACTCATAGCGACCCTCATAGGGTTTTCAATGGCAGATTGATTTTTGGGAGGGGGTTGCCAGGTCCTTCTCCCAAGCCTACAGCACCTGGTGTTCCCAGGTGGTCTCCCATGCAGGTACTAACCAGGGCCGACCCTGCTTAGCTTCCGAGATCTGACGGGATCGGATGCCACAGAGCTATGGCTGCAGTAGTTTTCTATTTTCATCATCCCATATAACCAAGAGGGTAAAGAGAGTAGTTTTATGGCTAACTGATACAGGAGCTATGCCCATTTCTCTTTTTTGGTTTAGTGAAATTTTTATATCAATAATAGGCTCAGCCTACTTCTTTGAAAGGGCTGGGATTTAGCTCAGTTGGTAGAGCGCTGCTCTGCAGTCTCTGAGGTCCCAAGTTCAATTCCCAGCACAGCAAAATGGGAGAAGGATGTGGCAACCCCTCCCAAGGCAATCCCGAAACAGTCAGCCATTGAAAACCCTATGAGGGTTGCTATGAGTTGGACATGACTCGACGGCACCTAGCAACAACAACAACAATTTCTTTGAAAAGGCAAACTGCTGCCAGACACATGCTTGTAATCCCAGCAACTTCGCAGGTGGAGGCAGAAGGATCAGGAGTTTGAGTCCAGAGGCAGCCTGAGTTACTTAGCAAGACCCTGTCTCAAAATAAAAATAAAAATAAAAACATAGGCTGGGGATGCAGCTCAGAGTAGAGCACTTGCAGAGTATATGTGAGGCCCTAGGTTCAGTACCCCAGTACTGGAAAAAAAAAAAAAAAAAAGGCAAGCTATCAAAATTTTATAGATAAGTGCCATGCTAGGAATCATTGGGAAATAATGTTTTTCATTTTAAAATTATTTAGGAATACCAAAATACCAGAGCAAAAATTTCAGAACTTTGAATGCTTTAAGGACTACTTTGCTTTTAGGCTCTTTTATATGAAGTGAGCAGAAGGAGGGATGATGATTCAAAGATTTTCTTCTTGGATAAGTAATTGTATTGTTGTATTGTTAGGTGCCGTTGAGTCGGTATCCGACTCATAGCGACCCTCATAGGGTTTTCAATGGCTGACTGTTTCGGGATTGCCTTGGGAGTGGATTGCCAGGCCCTTCTCCCATTTTTGCAGTGCTGGGAATTGAACTCGGGACCTCGGAGACTGCAATGCAGCGCTCTACCAACTGAGCTAAATCCCAGCACCAGATAAGTAATTAGACCACTTTTTTTTTTTTTTTTTTTTTTTTTTTTTTTTTTTTTTTTTTTTTTTTTTTTTTTTTGCTGTACTGGGGGTTGAACCCAGGGCCTCGGAATTGCATGCTCTGCAAGTGCTGGACCACTGAGCTGCATCCTCAGCCGATTTTTTTTTTTTTTAACTTTTTGAGACAGGGTCTCGCTAAATTATGCAGACTGCCTCTGGTCTTGAACTTGGCGACCCTCCTGCCTCTGCCTCCCGAGCCGCTGGGATCACAGGCATTCGCCACCGCGCCCGGCTTAGACCACTTTTTAGGCTGCTGCATGATTGCTGCATGTACATTACTTCTGTATGAATCAGTCTTGGACTACTTGGTTTCTTTATTCAATCCTATTGAACAAAGGCCATGGAAATTGGATTTTAAAGAGGCCCTAGAGGTTATCCTCTGCAGCCATAGCCACATGGCATCTGATCCCATCAGATATCCAAAGCTAAGCAGGGTCGGGCCTGGTTAGTCCTTGGATGGGAGCCCGCCCGGGAACACCAGGTGCTGTAGGCTTGGGAAAATGACCTGGCAACCCACTCCCAAAAATCAATCTGCCATTGAAAACCCTATGAACAGCAGAGAAGCACTGACAATAGTGTTTCTCCTGTTGTACATAGGGTCACTATGAGTCGGATACCAACTCGTCCGTACCTAACAACAACAACAACTACAACAACAACAACAAGAAGAGGTTATCCAACACAAAGATTTCACTCAGCAGGACAGTGTATTATATAGTATTTACTCATCATATATCTTAGATTACTTATTAATTAACAGATATTGTCTTAGATATCAGGAATAGATAAGATCAACACAGTTCCCCTCTGAAGTTCTTGATATAACGGGATGAACAAGCCAAGTGAATTGACTACATAATACCCTGTAAGAAAGAATACTTTGATGTATATGTGAGAGGTTCTAGAAGATTCATTAAATGTTAATTTGAGCCAGGCTTTGAATATGAAGCTTGGGCAGCAGAGAACATGTTTTGGGATTATTTTGTGAGTGGATTGCCACATCCTTCTCCCATTTTTGCAGTGCTGGGCCTTGAACCTGGGTCCTCAGAAAGTGTGGAGTAGCACTCTACCCACTGAGCTAAGCCCCAGACCAGTATTTAATCATGGCTAACACATTTGTGACTCAACTAAAGAATAGAACTTCCAGGGTTTCCTTTTAATTTGCTCTCCATATCTGTAACCGGACCAGAGGAGGGCTTTCTTTTTGGGGATTATATAAATTGCGTGAAGGAATTCTCACAGATTTAAGAATAAATTTGGAATTTGTGTTACACTTCATGCAAATTGAGATGGGGTTTAGCGCAGTTGGTAGAGCTCCTGCTCTATACTCTCTGAGGACCAGGAGAACTGGAGTTTGATCCCCCAGCACCACAAAAATGGGAGAAGAACCTGGTGATCCACTCCCAAAGCAATCCTGAAACAATCAGCCACTGAAAACCCTGAGGGTCACTATGAGTTGGACCCGACTTGACAGCACCTAACAACAACAAACTACATATACACATTAATTTGTAAAAACCTGTGTTTATCAGCACTTAGTTACCATAGTATGACCAATAAAAATATCTTAATTTCCTCTCATTTCTCTTCTTTAATTCGTGTCCTAAATGTTTCAAAAATTAGAAAAGGTGTTATTTAGGTATAATAGTTAAGTGATACATTGATATTCTAGTCTTGATCCAAATCCAGTCTGGTGGTAAGCTGCATCAGAAATTCATTTGTCCTAAATGTTTTTATTTGGAATTTTTAACTTATTCTGAGGAGTCTATTCAATTTGATGTTTGCTCTTAAACTGTTCATTACTGTCCTTTGGGTTCATGTTGGGACCTTGAGCTGAAATTTAGTTTGTCTCATTTGATGCTAAATATAACATAGGTGCTGGTTAGATATTTTGGATCTTAGGTTATGCAATACTGAAAATTAGCCAGTCTGAATAAAATTTTACTTCTAGAGGATTCTGTATACACTGGAAAACTAAAATGACTTCTAAACTGATTTCAACTAGAAAGTGATGCTGTTTCAGTATGTGCTGTGTTTTTTCTTTTTAACTGGAGGGTTCCTATTGTCCATTTTCACTTTAATCTTTAATTTATTTTATTTAGTAGGAGTGTCTAGAAAGTCATCTAAGGAAAGATTGGCTAACATTTAGAAAAGGCAGTATATTTAGAGCTATGGAAATTTGATGGGTAGATATGATTTGTGCTATCTTTAAAAGTAGACTTTATGTATTGAAAAGGGTTTATTATCATCAGCTAGTAGCAACATAATTGATTGCTGGAGGTTTTTACTGTGAGATAAGATTCTTGTTATCTTCATTTTAGAAGAGACTCTTTCCTATATAATTCCATGAAGTTGCAGATAATTCTAAACCACTGAAATGCTCATCACTGATATTATGCATTTAATAGACTGATTTGGCTCTTCATTTTACTGATTTCAAAGACTAGAAACTGGATGGATGGACGCTCAGACCTTAGTGAACAAAGGGAATTTTATTATTACTGCAAGCTAAAATAAGGGTTTAGATATGCATCCATGGCCCTGTGGCATCCGATCCTGTCAGATCTCGGAAGCTAAGCAGGGTCAGGCCTGGTTAGTACTTGGATGGGAGACACCTGGGAATACCAGGTGCTGTAGGCTTGGGAGACGGACCTGGCAACCCACTCCCAAAAATCAATCTGCCATTGAAAACCCTACGAACAGCAGAGAAGCACTGACACTAGTGTTTCACCTGTTGTATGCAGGGTCGCTATGAGTTGGATACTGACTCGATGGCACCTAACAACAACAACAACTAACAACAACTCAACATAGAGCTGACTTGCAGAATGACATTGGGAGTTGGTCAACTTTAATTGCTCATCTGCATTCTATTTCTTGAATCTAGTTGGACCTGGAATGGTTCTTTTGCTCACCAAATTCATTTCAGTTCACCACCGTTTGTCTTTAGCTAAACATTTACAGTAACTTCACCATCTCAAGCCCTGAATTCAAGTCATCAAATGACAAGTTGCTTCCTTTGGATTTTTAAGTAGATTTTTAAGTAGAAATTACTTTCATTCTACTTCTGTGCATTGGTGCTATTATATGTCTCTTTAAGTACAATTTGATCCCTGAGGCAGGGAGAGTAGCCAGGGATAGCTACAGTTGCCTCTATCTCCAGGTCACAGATGATTCACGAATGCTCCAGAGTTGGAAAGATCCTTCTTCTCCTTAGTTTACAAAATATAGCATGTCTCAAAAGAAATCTTCTCCAGGACTCTAAATGAAAGAGAAAAAATACAAAAGAGCAATTTATACTTCCTACGCTTCTTGTTATAATATTTTAGAAAGTTGAGGCATAGAGCTGTTTGACCAGAGCAATTTACAGAGCCCCTTCCACATATCCTTCTCTTAAACCAAACCCTGAGACAGTCCTGCCTCAGTTGTCTTGTTCTCCCAACATTTGGTTAAGGAAAGGGCTGTAATAGAATTTCCAGTTAATCTAGGCAAACTATACACTTATTGTACAAGGGTAAAAGCAGTTGTCACTCTCTTCTGTCTGGGTATTCATTAGAGTTCAAACAGAAGTCTTAGCTATCCCTTTACTCTTTCAGTAGAATGCTGCTTCCATCAGTTTTCACAATAGGAAAGACTGTTTCTTCACAAAGAGTTACATAAAATTCAGGGTTGTGTAGAGGAGATTCTGGTGCCTCTGGTTGGGAATGATGAGGATAACTTATAATAATATAGTAATAGTATATCAGAATCTAATCTATTATCTTTATTTTCTATATCTTATATACTTCATAACATAACTTCATAACATAACATAACTTCATAACAACTATATCAAAGGAGTAGTATTGTCTGCATTCTAACTACCTTGTCTGAGGTCAGTTAAGTAAAACATCTTTAATTCAAACACCAATCTTCTCTGACCTTAAAGCCCACAGTCTGCACTAATGCTGTCACTCATGAAAAGGCACCCTTCTCAACCTATTGATTTGGTAGGTGGGACAAGTAGTGCTATGCCTTGCTTTCTTAGGGCAGGCTAGAAAGATAGGGAAATTTGGGAGACATGGAAAGGGAAAAATCTCGTACCCCAGGATCTGATTTGAATCTCACCTCACCAGCTGAGAATCAAGAACTATGACACAACTACCAAGAAAATTGTTGTGAGGACTGCCTGTATAGAGACTATTTTGAGAGACATTTTAAAGAATAAAAATTTTAAAATAGCTATAAGCTATCCTTAGGGTCAAAATACATAAAACCTCTGAGTTTACCTAACCTCACAAATTGGGTTAGGGGCCATGCTTATGCCCAGACAACTCCCTTGTGACACCTTTCCATAAACCCAGCTTAGTGACAGCTCCCTAAACCCACCTCATAAAGCTGTGTGTGTGTGTGTGTGTGTGTGTGTGTGTGTGTGTGTGTGTTTACAATGCATGGGTTGATGGATAGATAGATATACACCAATGCAATGTAAGCACACACATACACATCTGTCTATCTATATACACCCATGCATTATAAATGCATCTAAGGGCTTCTCTCCCTTAAGAGGCTCACGTTTCATGTCTTGAATGTATATTCTTAAACTAGCTTTGTTTCACTTTCTGACTTATCTTGAAATGCTTTTCTGCAATGAAGCCAAGGACCTGGCTTAACCTACTAGAAGGACCGACTAGGGGAACTCATCATGGTAGACAGTAAGGCTGAGCTGCCTTTCTCTGCAGCACCACTGGTGACAATCCATATACACTATTGCAACAGCTTCTCTTTATGAGGAAGAATGGGATCCACTACATAATATCACAACTTTAGTTCATTGTATCTTTAAATACAGATTTTTCTACAGTGCTTAGTGAGGAAGAAAAGCAATTCATTTAACAGTTGCTTTTAGAAGTTTTATTTTTTTCACTATTAATCAGTTTTGCAATGTTACATATAGTTTGATATAAAGAAATGCTTTTCTGTATACTGCAAAGGGTGATTTATACTCTATGCAAATTTATCTCAAATTTAAAAAGTAGACTAAAAGCTAATTTTAGATAATGTTAAGTATTGTTAAGGGAATAAAAGAGGGAAATGAGATGGATCAATTTTTTTTTTTTAAATCTTGGGTAATTTCCCTGTATCTGATTTTGAGCATTTCATTTTGTAATAGCTTGTTTGTTCAAGACAAAAAATTTCAATTACCATATTTTAAGCCAAAATAGTACAATACATTAAAGGAAATCCTAATTTTAAATGCCATTCTTTTACACACATCTCCGCATTCAGAATTAGTGGTGTATTATCCTGAGAACATGCCTGCAACTTGCTAACTATAGTTGTGACAACTCCTGGATGGCAGAATTTAAACTTGTATGTGGAGCTTGGTGCTTGGGGATGAGGATTATTTCAGGACTGGGTGCTGACTGACAGGGTCATGGCTAACAAATGGGAAGTATATGGTTAAGTAAAACGTCCTACTGACAAAGAGAGACTTGTCTGTACCAATAAGAAGCAGACCTGGATCTGTTCTGTAGTAAATTCAACAGGGGCCATACATACACGTAGCCCACGAAAACTGGGAAGCCAGATGACATGTCACACAATTCCTACAGTGAAACAGAAGAAAATGCAGTAATATTTCTGTCATTGGCAAGAAGAGCTGCAGCCAGCACTCTTACTGCCAAGGCTGAGGAGTTCCCCTTTCCTGGGAACTCCACTCAAGTAAATTCGGGTCCTTGGCTTGGTCACAACAATGAATTTTAGGATGAGTCAGTAAGAGAGAGAAGCAGTTTGAAATTTATTAGATAACGGGCGAGAGGAAGCACGTGCTTCAGAGTGTAACGGCCATATAGAGAGGTATGCCTTTACAATGGGGATATATGTGTGTGATTTTGTGTCTTTTTACAATGAGGTTTAAGGAATGAACAAGGTTCAGAAATTGAGTAGAGTCAAAAATTTCTTGCAAGGAAAGGCAACATGAGCAAGCTTACCTATTCCTTTCATCCTAAAGATTTTACTTGTGTAAGTTAAATTGCAAGGTGATTTTATGGGGTTCAGTCTTCAGGCTTGGGAATTGCAGAAGGATTTTAGTAAGGTTAAACTCAAAGGTTACAAACATTCAGGGCCTCAGTAAGCATTGTCCATTCGTCATTTCCAACCCTCTTGTCTGAAGGCCCTGAGGAAGTCCAGGACTCTCTCCACCCAGGTAATCTTTACTCATCTAGTCAGTTAGTTAGGTGCTGTGGACTCTCAGCCAGCAGGGGTTGTGAACAGATTCCTTGAGTTAAAGCTGTTCATTCTCAGCTGTGAGAGGGAGATGTCATCAGATTCCAGAGTGAGGAGCCTCTCTCCTTTCCCATGCCTCCAAATTTTCTATCTTACCTCACTTTGACTTCCTCAACTCTGTCTCAAGATAGGTTTCTGGGTTACCCCTGGAGGCGTATGTTTACGTTTCAAAAGGACTCAAGGGGGGCTTTCCATAGGCAGTCAAAGGCAGCAGCCTTATTTATTTATTATTCATATATTACAGTAGGAAGAGGGGGGATTTCCTTTTCTAATCTGTGATCTGTCTCTTGAGCTGGAATGAGTCTGAAATGTGGGTTGAGGTGAGTAGTTTTTTTATTTTTATTTTATTTTTCGGTAATGGTGGGTTGAACCCAGAGACTTGCACATGCTTTGCAAGTGCTCTACCACTGGGCTGCACCCCTAGCCCATTTTTTATTTTTTATCTTGAGACAGGGTCTCACTAAGTTCCACAGGCTGTCTCTGGCCTCAAACTCATGATCCTCCTGCCTCTGCCTCCTGAGTTGCTGGGATTACAAGTGTGTGCCACTGTGTCTGCTTTGAAGTGGGTATTCCTAAACCATATATGATGGCATCACATATTCAGTGACAGCAAAGAAGATGCACCATTTTAATCTTTGCAGGTTATTTCAACCACTGTAACAATAAGTGGAAGTATAGGAATTAGTATATTCATCTGGAGTTGATTTATCAGGCAACCTTAAGTTTCATGAACTCAGCTAAATATGTGTGCAAAGGACAAATGCTCTGAACAGCCAAAAAGCAAGCTATAAAATCTGTGTCACCCAGGCACTTTAATAGAGTCCATTAAGCCCTTACTTAATCTCTTTATGTATAGCTTAATGTGCTTGGTTATCTGGTTTCTTAGGCTACAACAAGTCAGATACAATAAATGTTAAAAAGGTACTATGTTGTTGTTGTTATTAGGTGCTGTTGAGTTGGTGTCCAACTCATAGCGACCCTCATAGGGTTTTCAATGGCTGTTTCAGAATTGCCTTGGGAGTGGATTGCCAGGTCCTTCTCCCAAGGTACTATAGATGGAGTTATTACTAATAATAGTAAATATGACTGTGGAAAGCTGTATATTAATGGATCTAACAGCCATACCACCCTGGCATCCAATCTTGTAAGATCTCAGAAACTAAACAGGGTCAGCCTGGTTAGTCCTTGGATGAGAGACTGCCTGGGAATACCGGGTGCTGCAGGCTTGGGAGAAGGACCTGCTGGCCCACTCTCTGAACAATTAGCCACTGAAAACCCTATGAATAGCAGAGAAACACTGAGTGCTGGGCATGGCACAGTGTTGGGGAGTGTTTCATTTGTTGCACATAGGGTCGCTATGAGTTGGAACTGACTAGAAGGCACCTAACAATAATAACAACAACATAAGGGAAAGTGACCTAAAATTTGAAAGACAAGAACTCTAATGGTTTTGAGATCTAAATATGTGTTTTAGTGTAGTTTTGATATGCAAATTGTTGAGCAAATACTAGAAACTTAGTACATATTTGATCTGCTCCTTTTTTCCTCCCTGAAAGCATTACTGTATTGCAGCAAAAAATTAATGTTTATAATATTACTGTAAATTTGTAAAAAAATTATGATCAGGATTCTCTGTGAAATAGCAGAGAAATGTGAACATGTAATAGCCCTTGAAACACAAAGTGTTAAAATTGAAACATATTCTGGTATTTAAAGATAGTAACTTAAGTAATTGATAACATTTAAACACATTGAATAATAAATAATAGCTTTCTTAACAGGTATTTAAGCCCTTTTTTATATTAATATTTTTTTGGTCCTGGGAACTGCTCCCAGGCCCTCGTGCATGCTTTACAAGTGCTCTGCTACTGTGCTACACTCCAGCTCCTTTTTTAATGTGTTATCTTGAGACAGGATAGGTCTTGCTAAGTCACACAGGCTGTCTCTGGCCTTGAGCCTGTGATCTTTCTGCCTCTGACTCCTGAGTCGCGGGAATTACAGGCGTGTGCCACTGCTCCCAGCTGTTTAAGCACTTTAGATGTCTTAGCTTATGTGATTTCATGTATTTTATTTGTGCTGAATCATATGAAACTTTCTTCATCAGTGCCAGATTACAGTAATTATTATTACTAATATTATCATTTTTCATAAAATCTGATTTCACTTTTTAAGATGCAAATTCCTCAAGGACAAAAATCAGTTTGAGTAGCTGCATTAAGATTATGGTTTTTGCACAATAGATGCTTGGCAAGCTTTTATGGAATTAATAATTAATCAAATACACTATAAATTTCATTGGTACTATGTCCTTCATTGTCATTTGTTTCTTAACAAGATAGGTATAATACGTATGCTGTTCAGCAGAACAAATACATAAATGAACGCGGATGGCCAGTTCAAGTTAAGTATGAGACTGTGTCTATTATCCCCTATTTATAAAGTCATATTCCTTAGGGAAGTTTCAGTGTTTATACAGAAAACCAAGCCTAATATAAGATTTAATTCAAAGTTAAAGCTGTCAATTTAAAACAACCTTGGTTCTCAAATTAGATTAATTAGGTTTATTGTATTATTAGTCTAATCTAATTTTAGATATAAGAGCATTTACAATTAGTACAATCTTACCTTTCATTTGAATCTGAACTTATTAGTTAATTTAACCTAATGTCAGTAAGTCTGCAGCCATAGCACCCTGACATCTGATGCCACCTGATCTTGGAAGCTAAGCATGGTCAGCCTGGTTAGTCCTTCGATGAGTTAGTCCTGGGAATACCTGGTGCTGCAGGCTAGGGAGAAGCACCTGTCAATCCACTCCCAAAACAATCCACCACTGAAGACCCTATGAATAGAAGAGAAGCCCTGACAATAGTGCTGGACGTGGCACAGTGTCAGGTAGCGTTTCCTTCTGCACTACTCTGTGCTGTGAAGCCCTGGGTTTGATCCCCACCATTGCAAAAATGGGAGAAGTATGTGGCAGCCCACTACTGAAACAATCTCAACACAACCAGCCATTGAAAACCCTATGAACAGCAGAGAAGCACTGACTTAGTGCCAGACGTGGCACAGTGTTGGGGAGTGTTTCATTCTGTTGTACATAGGGTTGCTATGAGTTGGACCTGAGTCCATGGCACCTTGTTAGGTGCTGAAATGTGAGACTTTGGTAACCATAGTTCTCCTAGAATTATTTGTGCCTAAGGAAAGGTTTCTTATTTTCTGTAAAATAATCTGTTACTGTTGAAGATTTCAGGCAAGATAATGAATAGAAGTAAATGCCATAAGGCAATATGGGAGAAGGGTACTTTTGTGGAACAGTGTTGGTTCAGATTTGTTGGCACTGCTCAGAGGTTTATTATCAGTTCAGATCTGAGAAGTCTGATCAGTTTATCATGGCTTTTCCCTTCCTTCCTTCCTCCATTTGCTTTCCCTCCCACCTTTCCTCCTTCCTTCCTTCCCTTCTTCTTCTTAAAGCATGCATTCTTCAAAAGCTATGAATCCTTTGTCAAGGACAGTGTGGCCGACAATAAAGGGAAGATTTAGGATAAGGATGAGGTGGGTTGGAGCTTGGCAGAGTAGGGCAGAGAGGGGTGATTTCATGTACAGTTATATTCAGACGGTGGACTGCAATTAGCCTTGCTGGCTTTGTTTTCTTGGCAATGAAAAACACTATCGGGACTAATCTAACCTACTCATTTTAAACAAAAGCATGTCCAGGCAATGGTTGATTTCCTGACAGAGAAAATTGAATCATCAAGTAAGGAAATTGGTAAAACTGACTTTCACTTTTGTTACTATAGGGTTTAGAAGAAAGAGAAATGGGAAGAAAAAGGAACTGGGTACACATTGCGACAGGTACTCATCTTAGTGCGGTACATACAGCACATGCCGTGATACTCACTCCAGGGACATAGATTAATGTGCCTGGCTTGCTTCTCAGACTCTTCATGGAAATTTTTGACTGTTTGCTGAGAAAAATTTCCATGGTATAGCCAAGAAATAATAAATATGATAGAATATAGAGGAATTGTATACTGATCATTTTACTTAATCTTCCAAATCAATCCTTAAAAATAGAATCATAGAGATGATGGTTTTATCTCCAAATTACAGTCATGGACAATGAAATTGCCAAAAGCCAGATAGCTTCTGAGTCACAAAATCAGTCACAGAATCAAAACAAAAAATGTCTTTGTTGTCTACGATTCTTTCTGTTATCATATTACTTTTATAAAATGACAACAAAGCAACGTCCAAGCTTTACTAGTGAATTCAATCATGCATTTAAAGAAGAATTAATACCAGCCATCACAAGCTGGTCCGAAAAATAGAAGTAAGAAAACTTCCCATTTGTTCTCTGAAGCCAGTATTACTCTGATACCAAAACCAAAGACAAGAAAATAAAGCTACGGAACAATGTCTCTTATGAATATATATGCAAAATTCTCAAGAAAATACTAATATACTGAATGTAACAACTTATAAAACTCATTATACATCATGACCAAATAAGATTTTTTCCAGGAATGCAAAGTTTTTTTAAAAAAATATTTGTGAATCAATCAATGTAGCATACTCTATTAATGGAATAAACTACAAAATCATAATGTTTTCCACAGATAAAGAAAAGGCATTTCACAACCTAACATTTTTCATGACAAAAAATTCAGTAGGCTACCAACAGAAATGCAACTTTCTCAATCTGCTAAATGGTATCTTCCAAAAACTCATAGCTACTATCACAACTAGTGGTGAAAGAGTGAATGCTTTCCCTCTGATTTCAGGAACAATATAAGCATGCTTCTATTCATCAGTACACTGGAGGTCCTTACTAGGGCAGTTATGTAGGAAACACATACAAAATCATTCTCTATTCTCAGATGATATAATATTTTCTGTAGAAAACACCTAAGGAGTCTAATAAAAATTGCAACTAGTAAACAATTTCATTAATTTTTTAGGATATAAGATCACTATATTAAAAATAAATTATATTTTGTACATTATCAGAGAATAATCCAAAAAGAGATTAAGAATTTAATTTCATTTATAATAATATCAAAATAAATAATAGGAAACAAAGAAATTCAAGACTTTTGTACAAAAGCTGTGAAACATAATTGAAAGAAATTAAAGAATACCTAACTAACACAAAGACATCTGATTTCATGGATTGCAAAATTTAGCATATTGATACTATGCAACGTGATCTGTAGACTCAATGCATTCCCTATCAAAATGATAGCTACTTCTGATTTTTGAAGAAACTCACAAACTGAACTTAAAATTCGTATGGAAGTATAAGAAACCCAAAAACTAAACACCCTTGAAATGTGAAGGACTTATACTTTCTGATTCCAAAATTTATTGGGAATCTTATAATAATCAAGACATTGTGGTACTGGTAAGGGTAGACATAGAAATCAATGTGATAAACCTAAGAGTTTGGAATAAACTCTTGCAATTATTGTCACTTGAGTTTTGCAAAATGTACCAGAATAATTCAACACCGAAAGAACATAAATAGTGTTAGGACAACTGACTAGTAGCATATGCAGCCATAGCACCTTGGCATCTGGTCCTGTCAGGTCTTGGAAGCTAAGCAGGAACAGGCCTGGTTAGTACTTAGATGGTTGTTGTTGTTGTTGTTAGGTGCCGTCGAGTCGGTATCCAACTCATAGCGACCCTCAGAGGGTTTTCAAAGGCTTACTGTTTTGGGATTGCCTTGGGAGTGGATTGCCAGGCCCTTCTCCCATTTTTGCAGTGCTGGGAATTGAACTTGGGACCTCAGAGACTGCAGTGCAGCACTCTACCAACTGAGCTAAATCCCAGCCCACTTAGATGGTAGACCACCTGAAACACCAGGTACTGTAGGCTTGGGAGAAGGACTGGTAGCCCACTCCCAAAAAACGATTAACCATTGAAAACTGTATGAACTGCAGAGAAGCACTGATACAGTACCAGGCATGGCACAGTGTCTGGGAGTGTTTTTTTCTGTTGTATATAGGGTTGCCAGGAGTCAGACCCAACTTGATGGCACCTAACAACAACAACCTAATTGTGAAAACAAAAACTAAGACAGTAACTAAAAAGAAAATTTGCTTCAGAGTTCTCATCAGCCTTCTTTCTATACCTTCTCTGTTGTGGTTGGTAGAGCTCTTTGATTTCCTCAGTCTGTTTCTTGATGTCTCAGTAATAAACATTGCGTCTGCAGTTTTGAATGCATAAATAAGTATAAGTGATCAGCGTCCAGATGCTTCCATGTTTTTTCATGGTTTTCTGCACTCCTGTTGCACTGGTACTGTTCTGGTAATTACATTAGAATTGACCTTTGGAGAGACAAAGTTAAAAGATACTGCTAAGTCTAATTTTCTGGAATCATCTTATTCTTCCCTTCCCCACTTAATAAATCAGGTGACATAATTTAAAAATGTTTCTTCTTTCTTTTAGTGTGTTTCAAATCTAAATACCTTGCTGTTTATTGTTTTGCTTGTCTTTTATTTACATGTTTTCCTGTGAAAATTAGGCATGTTTTTTGAAAAAGAAGAAAATATGTGGGTTTATACATCTTTCCATATTTTCTAGGACTTTTCCTTTACCCACTCAATTTTTAATTAGCAGTTTATCTTTTGTCATGTGTGTGACCCTAAAATTTACTAAGAGTATATGTAATGAAACATCACCTTTTCATGAATTCTCCATTTATGATGATCTGATTGAATGATTTCTCCTTTTGGGTCTCCAGGGCTCTCTTGGCTTTGTTTATTTTGCCTCATATCATAGTAATTTCTGTACAGGTTTTAGTGGTCCTAAATAATAAACCCCCACACATCTGTCAGTTTGCCACACTGTGGGGGCTTGTATGTTGCTATGTGTCTGAGAGCTCTGCCACTGGTACCTCAGATATGAGCAAGGTTACCCATGGTGGACAGATTTTCATCTGAGTTTCCATATTAAGACAGACTAGGGAGTAGGACCTGGCGAGCCACTCCCGAAACAACTAGCCATTGAAAAGTCTATGAATAGCAGAGAAACACTGTCAGATATAGTGCCAGAAAATGAGCCCTCTAGGTTGGAAGGCACTCAAAAGACTACTGGGGAAGAGTTGCCTCCTCAAAGTAGAGTCTACCAGGATGACAGAAATGGAGTAAAGCCCCAGGGACCTCCATGTGCTGATGTGGCATGACTCAAAATGAGGAGAAACAACTGTAAACATCCATTAATAATTGGAACATGGAATGTATGTAGTATAAATCTAGGAAAATTAGAAATCATTAAAAGAGAAATGGAGTGCATAAACATTGACATTCTAGGCATCAGTGAGCTAAAATGGACCAGCATAGGCCATTTTGAGTCAGATAGCCATCTGGTCTACTATGCTGGGGATGACAAACTAAAGAGAAATGGGATTTCATTCATCATCAAAAAAGACATTTCAAGATCTGTCATGAAATACAATGTTGTCAGTGATACAATAATGTCCATACGCCTACAAGGAAGGCCAGTTTATATGACTATCATTCAAATTTATGCACCCACCACTAAGGCCATAAATGAAGAAAGGGAAGACTTCTATCAGCTTCTGCAAACTGAAATACATCAAACATGCAATCAAGACATACTGATAATCACTGGTGACTGGAATGCAAAGGTTGGAAACAAAGAAGGCCCAGCAGTTGGAAAATATGGTCTTGGTGACAGAAACGAAGCTGGAGATCGCATGATAGAATTTTGTCAGACCAATGACCTTTTCATTACAAATACATTTTTTCAACATCATAAATGGAGACTATACACATGGACTTCACCAGATGGAACATATAGGAATCAAAATGACTACATATGTGGAAGGAGACAATGGAAAAGCTCTATACAAAATGTCAAAACAAGACCAGGTGCTAAGTGTGGATCAGACCATCAACTTCTCATATGCAAGTTCAAACTGAAGCTGAAGAAAATTAGAACAAGTATACGAGAGCCACGGTATGACCTTGAGTATATCCCACCTGAGTTCAGAGACCACCTCAAAAATAGGTTTAATGCAATAGACACAAATGACAGGAGACCAGAAGAGTTGTGGCATGACATAAAAGATATCATTCAAGAAGGAAGCAAAAAGTTCTTAAAAAGACAAGGAAAAGAGAAAAGACCAAATTACATGTCAAAAGAGACACTGGACCTTGCCCTTGAAGTTTGAGCAGCTAAAGCAAAAGGAAGACATGATGAAGTTAAGGAACTAAACAGAAGATTTCAGAAGGCAGCTCGAGAAGATGAAAACAAATATTATAATGACATGTGCAAGGAGCTGGAGGCAGAAAACCAAAAGGGAAGAACACGCTCTGTGTTTTTCAAGCTTAAGGAAGTGAAGAAAAAATTCAAGCCTCGAGTGGCAGTAGTAAAAGATTCTACAGGGAAAATATTAAATGATGCAGGAAACATCAAAAGAAGATGGGAAGAATACACAGAGTCATTATACAAGAAAGAATTGGTAGATGACCAACCATTCCAAGAGTTTGCATATGAAGGGGAAACAATGGTACTGAAGGAAGAGGTGGAAGCTGCCTTGAAAGAACTGGCCAAGCACAAGGCTCTAGGAATTGATGGGATACCAATAGAGATGTTTCAATAAACAGATGCAGCACTGGAGGTGTTAACATGTTTGTGCCAACAGGTTTGGAAAATAGCTACTTTGCCAACTGACTGGAAGTGATCCATATTTGTGCCTATCCCAAAAAAGGGGATCCAACTGAATGTGCAAACTCTTGGACAATATCATTAATATCACACACCAGCAAAATTTTACTAAAGATCATTCCGAAATGACTGCAGGAGTATATAGACAGGGAATTACCGGGAAATCAAGCGGGATTCAGAAGAGGGCGGGGAACCAGGGACATCATTGCTGATGTCAGGTGGATATTAGTTGAAAGCAGAGAATATCAGAAGATGTCTATCTCTGTTTTATTGACCATGCAAAGGCATTTGATTGTGTGGATCATAACAAATTATGGATAACAAATTATGGAAAATGGGAATACCAGAACACCTAATTGTACTTATGAGAAATCTGTACATGAACTAGGAGGCAGTTGTTCGAATAGAACAAGGAAATACTGAGTGGTTTAAAGTTGAGAAAGGTGTGCGTCAGGGCTGTATACTTTCACCCTATCTCTTCAATTTGTATGCTGAGCAAATAATCTGAGAAGCTGGACTTTATGAGGAAGAACATGGCATCAAGATTGGAGGAAGACTCATTAACAACATGTGTTATGCAGATGACACCACTCTGCTTGCTGAAAATGAAGAGGATTTAAAACATTTACTGATGAAGATCAAAGATCATAGCCTTCAATATGGGTTACGACTAAACATCAACAAAACAAAAATCCTTACGACTGGGTCAGCACACAGCTTCACATTAAATGGAGAAAAGATTGAGGTTGTCCAAGATTTTGCTTTGCTTGGCTCTATAATCAACACCCGTGGAAGCAGCAGTCAAGAAATCCAAAGATGCATTGCTCTAGGTAAAGCTGTGGCAAAAGATCTCTTTAGAGTATTGAAAAGCAAAGATGTCACGTTGAAGATGAAGGTGCGTCTGACTCATGCCATGGTATTTTCAGTGGCATCATATGGTTATGAAAGCTGGACATTGAACAAGAGAGACAGAAAAAGAATTGATGCTTTTGAATTGTGGTGCTGGAGATGTCTATTGAATATACCATTGACTACCAAAAGAACCAACAAATCTGTCCTAGAAGAAGTGCAACCAGAGTGCTCCTTGGAAGCAAGAATGGCCAGACTACGTCTTACATATTTCAAACATGTAGTCAGGAGAGAACAATCCCTGGAGAAGGACATCATGTTTGGGAGACTGGCAGGTCAACGCAAAAGAGGAAAACCCTCCACCAGATGGATTGACACAGTGTCTGCAACAATGGGCTTAAACATAAATAAGATCGTTTGCCTGGCACAGAATCGACAAGTGTTTCGATCTGCTGTACATAGTGTCGCTATGAGTCGGACTCCACTCGACATCACCTAAGATCAACAACAACAACAACAAATAATAAAACTACTAGTAATAACTATGATTGATTAACATTCCCTCTGGGCCAGGAACTTTTTAAAGTTTATAAGCTCCTGTTTACTTCTTACATGTACTTCACAAGAAAGATATTCTGATCACTTTCATTCTCTCTCTCTCTCTCTCTCTCTCTCTCTCTCTCTCTCTCTCTCTCTCTCTCTCTCTCTCTCTCTCTCTCTCTCTCTCACACACACACACACACACACACACACACACACGTTTAGTATCCCTTGCCTAAAATGCTTGGGACTGGAGGTGATTTGGATTTTAGATTTTTTTTTCATATTTGGGAGCATTTGGACATACATGATGAGATATCTTGAGGTTAGGACCCAAGTCTAAATACAAAACTCATTTCTGGTTCATAGAACACACTATGTACATAGTGGGAAGACTAATTTCCATGGTATTTTTACTATGCTTGAGTTTTGAGTGTGACCTGCCACATGAAGTGAGGTGTGAAATTCTTTACTTGCAGTATGATGGCAGTGCTCAAAAACTTTCATATTTTGAGCATTTCAGATTTTAGGCTTTTGGATTATGGATGTTCAATTTGTATAAATCATAGTTTTTAAATATATATTGTTTCTGCTCATAATGAAAATTCCAACAAATTATTCTAGGCAAAATAACCTTGGATTACATTTTTTCCCCTCAGAAGCTTTTTTTCCCCCTCTGACAGCTAATGCACTTGGAGGGAGATTTGAAATGAGCTGGTTTTGGTCTTTGTGAGTGATTTTCTTTTTTTCTGTTTGAGTATGTGAAGAAATTTCAATTTAATCTTGAAGTTTAATAACTTTTTTCTTTGATCACATTGTGTGCCATTTTAATCTGAAGATTGAATTCTATATTTCATAAAAAAGTTTTCCCTTTTACATCTTTGAATACTTTTATGTTGAATTTGTTTTAAGTCTCTAGCAAAATAAAAGGAAAATGCAAAATGGCTAGGTGCCAAATAGCAAAAATTAAGGTATGGTGTCAGGTGTACAGTTCAAGACAACTATGTTGAAGAGGTCAGAATGTCTGAGAAGTCCAAGCAAAGTCCAAAATGTTTGCTTTAAAGACTTCTGCTTTTTCTTTTCTCTTTTTAAAATTTTGTTTTGTTTTCTTTTTCTGCAGTAGTTGGAGGCTGAACCCAGGGCCTTGCACATATGTTTTGTATATGAACTACCACTGAGCTGCACCCCAGTCCCTTTTTTACCTTTTATCTGGAGACAGGTTCTGGCTAACTTATGTAGGCTGCCTCTGGCCTTGAACCTGCAATTCTTTTTCCATTTCCCAGGTTGCTGGGATTACAGGCATTCACCATGGTGCCTGGCCTGACCTTTACTTTTTCAACTGGCAGTTATTAACCATAGTGCAATGTAACCTTATTGTGTGCTAAGTCCTGTGAAGATAAATGGAGATTTTTTGCCCCACCAACTTTTGTTTGTTTTTGTGTACTGGCTATGAAACACAAGGCCACACATCCACCAACTTTTTATTTTAAAAAGTGTTTTGTGTTTGTTTTTCTTCTCTTCCTTCTTCCTTCCTTCCTTCCTTCCTTTCTTTCTTTCTTTCTTTCTTTCTTTCTTTCTTTCTTTCTTTCTTTCTTTCTTTTTTTGTGAGACAGGGCTTCACTATGTAGCCCAGGCTGCCTTCAAACTCAGAATCTTCCTGCCTCAGTCTCCCCAGGGCTGGGATTGAACACATGCACCACCGAGCCTGGTCTAAAAGTTTCAAGCCTGAAGAAAATTTGGATACTAGCAAAATCAGTTTTGGCAAATGCACTGATTATTGTTGTTTGGTGCCTTTGAGAACAAATACTCACCGACACTGTGCCATGCCTGGCACTATTGTCAGTGTTTCTCTGCTATTCACGGGGTTTTCAATGGCTAATTGTTTTGGGAGTGGGCTGCCAGGTCCTTCTCCCCTTTTTTTTTCAGTGCTGCTGATTGAACCCAGGGCCTCAGAGAGCACAGAGCAGCACTCTTATCAGATGAGCTAAACCACCACATTACTATTTTGAAATTAAATTCTATCCCCTTATCCCTAAAATTTCAGCATGTATCTCCTAAGAATAAGATTCATTTGTGTAGTTATAATACCATTTTCAAACCTTAAGAAATGGACTCTGAAAATACATTACCAATATGCAATTTATATTTAAATTTTTCCACTTGACTTAAAAATTATACTTATAGCTTATCTCTTCTAGAATCCATCTGAGTATTACACATTGCATTCAGTTTTCACATTTCTTTAGCATCCTCTTGTTTCATGAGGCTAAGACATTTGCTATCTGAATTTTTCTGATTGTTCTCTGGGGCTTAGATTACACTGGATGTTTTTGGCAAGAATATCACACAGGTGAGGTTGTGGGTGTCCTACTATATCAGAACAAGAGGTATATATTATGCTATTCTTCCTGTTAGCTTAGATCATTTCATTATGGTGTTGGCTGCTAATCTCTTCATCTCAAAAGTAACTTTCATTCGGTAATTCATGAGAGATCTGTGGGTTGATACTTTGAAAGTGGAACATATCTTGTTTTCCAAAACTTTCCATTGAATAGGTTTAGAATCATTAATGATCTTTGCCTGAATCAATTCTTCTTCTTCTTATTTTTTGTTTTTGGAAATTTTTAATGTATACCTTAATGTGATTCATTCTGACATGCTTTTCATTGTGACATTTCCATGTATGCATTTTGATGAACATTATTCATATAGGTTACCCCTTACCCACCCCTATGCTTCCCCCCTCTCCCACCATCCCCATCTAAGTCTTCTCTATCTTTTACTTGGTAATATTTTTCTATATGTCCTTGGGTTCCAGTTCTGTTTAAGATAGAAACTTTTCCTGTAGTGGTCTTTGTTTTTATCTTATTAGAACAATTACATGAATTTTCTAGACCATTTATATTGACACCATTCTTGTCTCCCCCGTTTTATTTTGATCCAACCTTTGAATAGGATTTTTCCTTCTTATAATTTTAAATCAGCTCCCACATATGAGTGAGAACATGTGGTGTTTCTCTTTCTGAGCTTGTGTTCGTTCACTTAAAATAATTTTCTCTAATTCCATCCATTTTGCTGTGAATGACCTTATTTCATTTTTCTTGATTGCTGAGTAGTATTCTTTTGTGTATATATACCATAGCTTTTTATCCATTCTTCTGTTGAAGAGCACTTTGGTTGATTCCATATCCTTGCTATTGTGAAAAGTGCTGCATTGAACATGGAGATGCAGGTGTCTCTGTGGTATGATGACCCATCTCCCTTTGGGTAAATTCCCAATAGTGTTATAGCTGGGTCATACTGTAGATCTATTTTTAGTTTTTTAAGATACCTCCATATTGAGTTCCACAGTGGTTGGACCAATTTACAGCTCCACCAACAAAGTAAGAGTGTTGCCTTTTCCCCACAACCTCGCCAGCATTTGTTGTTGTTTGTTTTATTGATCTTGGCCATTCTTACTGGTGTAAGGTGAAATCTCAGAGTTGTTTTGATTTGCATTTCCCTAATGGCTAGGGATGTTGAGCATTTTTTCATGTGTTTCATGGCTTTATGGACCTCTTCATTTGAGAACTGTCTACTCAGTTCCTTAGCCCATTTGTGTATTGGGTTATTTGTTTTTTGGGAGGTTTTTTTCTTGAGTTCTTTATAAATTCTAGTAATTAGACCTTTAGCTGATGTATAAAATGCAAAGATTTTTTCCCATTCTGTGGGGGTTTTCTTGACTCTGTTAATTGTTTCTTTTGCTGTGCAGAAGCTTTTTAATTTCATGTAATCCCATTTATCTATTCTTGTTGCAATTTCATGAGCAATTGAAGTTCTATTAAGGAAATACTTTCCTAAGCCTATATGATGGAATGTGTTGCCTATCTTGCCTTCTACAAGTTTTACGGTTTCTGGTTTTATGTTGAGATCTTTTATCCATTTTGAGTTAACTCTCGTGTATATTGAGAGATGGGGGTCAGCTTTCATTTTTCTGCATGTGGATGACCATGTTTCCCAGCACCATTTGTTGAAGAGGCTGTCCTTTTTCCAGTTTACTTGCTTTGCTCCTTTGTCGAAAATCAGGTGGCTGTAGGTGTGTTGAGGTATTTTTGGGTCTTCTATTCTGTTCCAGATGTCTTCGGGCCTACTTTTGTGCCAGTACCAAGCTGTTTTTGCAACCACTGCTCTATAGTATAGCTTGAAGTCAGGAATTGTGATTCCACCTGTGTTTGTTTTGCAGCTTAAGAGTGTTTTGGCCATACGTGGTCTTTTGTGGTTCCATATGAATTTTTGGATCATTTTTTCTATTTCTGTAAAGTTAGTCAGTGGAATTTTAATGGGTATTGCATTAAATCTATAGATTGCTTTTGGTAGGATAGCCATTCTTATAATATTAATTCTCCCTATCCAGGAGCAGGGGAGGTCTTTCCATTTTTCATCATCCTCTGCTATTTCTTTCTTTAATGTTTTGAAATTTTTCTTTTAGAGATCTGAAGGTTCTTTGGTTAGATTGATTCCAAGGTATTTAATTTTCTGGTGGGCTATCATGAATGGTATTTTTCCTGAAATTTCCTTCTCTTCCTGTTTGGAATTGGTGTAAAGAAAAGCTATTGATTTTTGTGTGTTAATTTTGTAGCCTGCAACTTTGCTGAAGGAGTTAATTAGATCCAGAACTTTTCTGGTTGAGGTTTTGGGGTCTTTCAGGTATAAGATCATATCATCTGCAAATAATGATAATTTGACCTCTTCCTTACCAATCTGTATCCCTTTGATTTTTTTCTCTTGTCTGATTTCCCTGGTCAGGACTTCAATTACTGTGTTGAATAGAATAGGAGAGAGAGGACATCCTTGTCTTGTTCCAGATCTAAGAGGAAATAGTTTTAGTTTTTCTCCACTTAATATAATGTTGGCTGTAGGTTTGTCATAAATGGCTTTTTTGAAATTAAGGTATTTGCCTGTTATACCTATTTTCTCCAGTGTTTTTATCATGAAAAGGTGTTGCACTTTATCGAAGGCCTTTTCAGCATCAATTGAGATGATCATGTGGTTTTTGTTTGTCAGTTTCTTGATATGTTGGATTATATTAATTGATTTCCGTATGTTAAACCAGCCTCGCATCTGTGGTATAAATCCCAGTTGGTCATGGTGAATAATCTTTTTCATATGCTGCTGGATTCTGTTTGCCAGAATTTTATTAAATATTTTTGCATCTAGATTCCTAAGAGAGATGGGTCTATAATTCTCTATCTTGGATGAATCTTTTCCTGGTTTAGGTATTAGGGTGATGGTAGCTTCGTAGAATGTATTTGGGAGTGTTCTCTCCTTTTCTATTCTTTGGAATAGTTTGAGGAAGACAGGTATTATATCTTCTTTAAAAGTTTGGTAAAATTCTGCTGTGAATCCATCAGGACCTGGACTCTTCTTTGTTGGGACACTTTTAATTCTGAATCAATTATTATATTCCTAGTGGCATAATTGCCTGCACCTGTACCACTGTGGCACCTGATCCCCTCAGATATCAGAAGCTAAGCAGGATTGGACCTGGTTAGTACATGGATTGGAGACTTCCTGGGAACATCAGGTGCTACAAGCTTGGGAGAAGGACCCAGCAACCCACTCCTCCCCCCCCCCCCCACACACAAAAAACAATAAGCCATTGAAAACCCAATGAATAGCAGAGAAGCACAATAGTGTTTAGTTTGTTGTACGTAGGGTCACTGTGAGTTAGACACCAACTTGATGGCACCTAACAACAACCACCACCAGATGGCTTTAATGTGCAGCCAGGGATAAGAACCTTTAGGGAAGAAGAGGTAACTTCAGGCTGGAAGATGGGTGGAGTTTGGGCATATACAGATTGAGGGAGGTAACTCCAAGTAAAAAGAGTAGCATAAACTAAAAAAGGCATGGATTTATTATACTTTTCCTTGGATGGGGTATTTCTTCCTTATATATATACCTGAAAGGTATATTGAAAGGTAAATTGAATAAAAATGCCATAAAGTTGACTCATTTGTGAGACTCACAGGCAGAAGTATTTCTGTGATATTAGAGAGGATAACATGCTGTTCTTGATAGCATCCCGTGGCTAACCATTTGAAGCACAATAAACCCTCTCTCTCCAATCCTATTAGACCCAGTTGTGTAAGGAAATTATACCCTTTGCTGCATGGCAAGATGTTAAACAAAAGATCATTTATCAGACAAATATGTCTGATATAACAGTGATATTGGAAAGGAGCAAAAATATGTGATCTTGGTTTTCATTTTTCTGCTTTGACCGCTGGGTTAAAAAGTGAATTTCAAGCCTGTAAATGTTGGTTATGAGATGCAAGAAACATAATATAAATATTTTTGAAGGAATAGTAATCAACAGCAGTGAGTCACAGATAGCAGATGAAATAGCATAGATATGAGATGAAAAGCACAAAATTAACTTTGTCAAGGCTTCACATCAGAGTAAGTTCAATTTCACTTACCACAGAGAGTAGCCAAATTGAAGATGCATAAGTGTTGACAATCTATACTGCTGAATTTGTTGGGTAATAAGAGTTTCTTAGATTTTGTACATATTCTTAATCTGAAAGTACATATAGTGTGTGAAAAATGGAAAGAAACCCTTTGGAAATGTTTTCTGTTCCTGTATAACATTTTCAGAAAGGCACAAGTTTTAGAGAAACCAGACAATATGGGATATATTTTTTTGTCCATAGTAAAATGGAAATTGAAATTATTACCTGAGGTGAAAATATTTATGTCCACAAACTCCAGAATATAGAAGAAAAGTAATGTCAGCATAAAAAAGATATGAATTACAAACAACTATTATTTTTTGTGTGTATGTTTTTAACATGCCTAGCAGTTCTTTTTTCTACAGTCATGCCACCCTGGCATCTGATCCCAGCTGATCTCAGAGGCTAAGCAAAGTAAGGCTTGGTTAGTACTTGGATGGGAGGATGCCTGGGACTACTGGGTCCTGTAGGCTTTAGAGAAGGACCTGGCATCCCACTTCCAAAAACATTCAGCCACTGAATACCCTATGAATAGCAGAGGAGTATTGACATAGTGCCAGACTTGGCACAGTGTTGGGGAGGGTTTCATTTTGTTGTATATAAGGTCGCTATGAATTAGGCCTAACTCTAGGGCACCTTACAACAACAGCAACAACAATAACAACAACAACAACTGCAAGAGTACTCTCTAACAGGATGGGAAAATGATGACCCAATATTACACTTCATTACCTGGAAAGTTGTAGATAGCTTGTGATGGATCCAATAGTGCTGAGACTCAACAACCTTTGTAAAAATAAATGGAAGGTTTTACTCCTCATTTTCAAAATGGCATGGCATTACAAATATACATCGGAAGGATAGAAGGAAAAAATCAGAGGCTATAATGTGGTAAGAATAACTAGCTATGGTGTCAGGAAATCTATTTTCTAATTGTGCCTCTGTTACCAACTAGCCAGAGATTTTGGATCAATCATCTTACCTATAGACCTCACTTACAAGGTGGTCATTAGGTTAGTATTTCAGTAGTTTACAAACATTTTTAAAAATAGCAACCTTTCCCCCCTTGAGTGGAATCTTATTTGGAACCACAATATGTAAAACAGATGCAGATAAAAATGTAGGAATGGAAGTGCTAGAAGCCTGCCCTCAGCCTTCTCTATGCTTGTGAAATGTAGTTTAGGTCACTGCCACCTGCATTCCATAGGAGCTTCACTACTCCAAGTGTGGCTTGCAACCAGCAGCTTCAACTGGTTAGAGATGCAGCATATTAGGAGCTCATAGTGAAATAATCAATGGCTGATTGTTTTGGGATTGCCTTGGGAGTGGATTGCCACATCCTTCTCCCATTTTTGTGGTGCTGGGAATCAAACTTGGGACCTCAGAGACTGCAGAGTGGTGCTCTACCAAGCTAAATCCCAGCCCATCAGAAACTGGTTAGAAATGGAGAATCCCTGGCCTCAGTAGGGACCTACTAAATCAGAATCTGCATTCAAATAGATCTCCCAGGGATCTATTTCACTTTTGGGTTTTAGAAGGCCTGCACTAGAGATGCAGACACCTCCATTTGAAAACTAGCTAGTGGACTAGTAGCCTGTAGGGATTAGGGCATTAGTTTTGCCCTTTGATGGATTAAAGTGATTCTCAGCTGGAAGCCCAGAGAGCAAGAAGAACAAGAAACAGTGTTAACAGTGCAGTATTTTTGAGGCGTAGATCTAGAGTGCAGTGCAGTGTTTCACTATCTTCTGTTTGATTTTATAGATAATCTAGAGAACTATTTCACAGCCTTGCCCCAAAGGAGGGGATTGTATAATGATCTTTATGTATATCAGTGTATCAGTCATGAGCCCAACAGGAACTTACACATTCAGTGGGGATAATTGAAGAGACTTTTTAATAAAGGTGGTATTAACAAAATTGTAGGCAGACATAAAGGGAACCAAACAGGATGGTGAAGCACCCAGGCACTAGAATCCATAGGAGCCATGAACACACTTAAAAATTTTTTTGCTGGAGTGAGGGAAGAAGGTAGAACCTGGGGAAAGCTCTAATTGTGGGAAGAGCCCACCACAGGAACTCTTGCCTTTGGTGGAAGAACACAGCCACTGCCAAGCCACAGGTGAGTGTGGAACAAACCAGAAGGAAGAAACAGACTTTCACTCCTCCCTCACCCTGGTCTCCTCTCAGTCACTTCCATTGGCCAAACTCATCTGAAAACCAGAGAGCAAGGGAGCCAAGTAATGCAGTCCATCAAAGTTATCCTCCTGGGGCACAGAGCAGGGTGCAGAATGGCGCAAAGTGGTGATGGAGTGCAAATCATTAATATCTAACCCTAAGTGGTTAAATTTGTAAATAGAAAAGCATTAAAGTAAAATTATAATGGAAAGATTTTGTTCATTTTCTTTGCGTATATGTTTACATATTTTGTGTACATACATAAATATATATGAATGTTTGTTCAGTATCAGGAAGAATGTTTTTAGAAATAGTGAGATGTAGCAGGATGTGTGTGCTTTAACAGAGGCATTTTTATACTGCTATAAAAAGTTCAGATAAGAGAATGTTGTTAAGGTGCATTTATGTGGCACATACCCTTTGATAGGTACTATTAAGAATACTAAAGTATATAATATTGTCCTCCTCTTCAAGGAGCTACAATCTAGATTGAAGGGCAAATAATATAAAGTACATTTATTTATTAAGCACCTGCTATATACCATATGCCTGCACCTATACCACCATGGCATCCGATTCCTGTCAGATCTCAGAAGATAAGCAGGGTCTGGACTGGTTAGTATTTGGATGGGAGACTGCCTGAGAGCATCAGGTGCTATAGGCTTGGGAGAAGGACCCAGCAACCCACTCCCACTCCCCCCCAAAAAAATTAGCCATTGAAAACCCTACGAATAGCAGAGAAGCACTGAGAATAGTGTTTTGTCTGTTGTACATAGGGTTGCTATGAGTTGGACACTAACTTGACGGCATCTAACAACAACAACATATACCATATATACCAGGAAATACCTTTGGGTCTAAAATTTAAAGGTAGGGGCAGATAGGAAGGAGAGAGGAGAAAGAGAGAGAAAAAGAAAGAAATGACATATACCTGTCCACATGGAATTTATAATCTTGCTGGGAGAATTGACTTTAATTATATAAAAATCCTTACGACTGGGTCAGCACGCAACTTCACATTAAATGGAGAAAAGATTGAGGTTGTCCAAGATTTTACTTTGCTTGGCTCTATAATCAACACCCATGGAAGCAGCAGTCAAGAAATCCAAAGACGCATTGCTCTAGGAAAAGCTGTGGCAAAAGACCTCTTTAGAGTATTGAAAAGCAAAGATGTCACATTG
>VMDO01022876.1:0-32679 GCA_007922755.1 Pedetes capensis | reverse complement strand
GGATTTTTGTTTTGTTGATGTTTAGTCATAACCCATATTGAAGGCTATGATCTTTGATCTTCATCAGTAAATGTTTTAAATCCTCTTCATTTTCAGCAAGCAAAGTGGTGTCATCTGCATAACGCAGGTTGTTAATGAGTCTTCCTCCAATCTTGATGCCGCGTTCTTCCTCATAAAGTCCAGCTTCTCGGATTATTTGGTCAGCGTATAAATTGAAGAGATAGGGTGAAAGTATACAGCCCTGACGCACACCTTTCTCAACTTTAAACCACTGTTTCCTTGTTCTATTCGAACAACTGCCTCCTGGTTCATGTACAGATTTCTCATGAGCACAATTAGGTGTTCTGGTATTCCCATTTTCCGAAGTGTTATCCATAATTTGTTATAATCCACACAATCAAATGCTTTTGCATAGTCAATAAAACATAGATAGACATCTTTTTGGTATTCTCTGCTTTCAGCTAATATCCACCTGACATCAGCAATGATGTCCCTAGTTCCCCGCCCTCTTCTGAATCCCGCTTGATTTTCCGGTAATTCCCTGTCTATATATTGCTGCAGCACTGGAGGTGTTAACATGTTTATGCCAACAGATTTGGAAAACTGCTACTTGGCCAACTGACTGGAAGAGATCCATATTTGTGCCTATTCCCAAAAAAGGGGATCCAACTGAATGTGCAAACTATCGGACAATATCATTAATATCACACACCAGCAAAATTCTACTAAAGATCATTCAGAAGCGACTGCAGCACAGTAAATAGATATAGTTATTCCAAAAAGCAACCATTTATAATAATGTTCATTTTCTTTCTTTCTTCCTATTCCAAATTTTCTACAATAGTAATAAAAGGAGGAGGAAAGAATGAGGAGGAGGAAGAGGAGGAAATGAATTATCTACAGTTCCCCAAGCATTTTTGGTCTGTAAAGCAACTCAGAAATGTATTAGGACAGATTTCAGCATCTGAAGACACTGATCTAACCCTCTAACCACTCATCTCTGGAGCAGTAGCCAGGGGCTAAATATGTATGTGAGTGGTTCAGCCCTCTATCACAAGCCCCTGGCTAACATCAGGTACACAGTGGACCCTCAGTCAGCATTTGTTGAATCAATCACTGAATGCACAAGTAACTAACAACACTTTGTAAACTATACGTTCACTCGGTGCACTTTCTTGTAATAGGCAGATAATCAATAGTACATATACGATTCTCTTTCCTCTTGCAGCCTTAGCTTTTCCTACATTTATACTACATAGCACTGGTCAAAAATGGCTTAGGAATAAGAAAAACATTTATTTTCATAAATCATCAAAGCACTCCAGTGCTCTGGTTGAAAAATGAATGGTCTGAATTTACATCGCTACATTTTCCCTTCTTTCAAAAACATAGCGTTTCTCAAAGAACCTCTAATGCAGTCTTACTAAACAGTCTCCTGTCTACCTAGCACTGATGTCTGGAAGATATTACAGTGGGGAAGGTGAATTTGGTGGTATAGATACAATGGCACTGCAATTGAAGTCCAATAGAAAATTATGCATTTTCTTTTATAATGGAGAAAAGTCACTTGGTTATCATTAAAATCCAAATTAAGCACATTGGGATAGGTAGGCAGATCCTCCCCTACCCAATGGCAAAAAGTAATATGGAATTTTGCATAGACTGTCTTAATAGACTCATAACTGGGATACAGTGTCTTAGAATAAATCCCAAAGGCCCAGTCCTATATGGTGGGAACAGGGGTGCCTAACCTACTTTGATGTTGTTGTTGTTGTTGTTGTTGTTGTTATTAGCTGCCATCAAGTCTGTCCAACTTATAGCGACCCTCATAGGGTTTTCAGTGGCTGATTGTTTCAGGATTGCCTCAGGAGTGGATTGCCAGTCCTTCTCCCATACCTACTTTGATAGGCATGTTAATTTCATGGCATTCTAGCTAAAGAAAAACTAGTCAAACAAGATAAAGAGAGGTATCATATAATATAAAAGGTACACTCAGAGGACATACAATAGTCAGTAGATTGAAGGGTTCAGACACCATAGCATCTAAGTATACTGAGCAAAAAGTATTTAAAAGTACAGAAGTTGCCTAAAATGTAATTATAGTGGGAGATGTCAATATGTTTCTCTTAGAAATAAATCGATATTACACTCAATTATCTACATTTGCCAGTGATAGAAAGATACTTACACTTTTCAATTAGAGAACTTTTTAAATCTATCTACCATATGCAAAATTTAGTTATGAGTTTGGGCAATAAGAATGTGTAAAAAATTCAAAAACAGCAGAAGTCTATAGGACACATAATCTGATATTAATACAATAAAATCTGAATTGAAAAGTGAAAATCTCGCCGGGCACGGTGGCGCACGCACACCTGTAATCCTAGCAGCTAGGGAGGCGGAGGTAGGAGGATCACAAGTTCAAGACCAAAGGCAGTCTGCATAACTTAGCGAGACCCTGTCTCAAAAAGTCAAAAAAATGGGTTGGGGGCGTAGTTCAGTGGTCCAGCACTTGCAGAACATGCAGGCGCAAGGCCCTGGGTTCAACCCCCAGTACCGGAAAAAAAAAAAGTGAAAATCTTTAGCCGAAAATGGCACATATATTTTTTCCATATACAAAAAAACCAAAGATGCTATTGCAACTATCTTTGAAGGCAACAAAAAAGATACTTCAGATCAAAACCTACGGGCCATGGGAGAAAAACTGGTGTAAATGTAGTTTAAAACATATAAAAGTGAACTACTTATAAAATATCAGACAAAATCTTTAAATACTTTATATTTAAATATTAAATATTTAAAATAGTTATGAAATATATATTCGACACTCAGTTTTAAAACATTTAAAAACAGATAAAACAAATCCAAAGACATTAATAGGGAAAAATAGAACATGAAGCTGAAGGAAAGACTAGAAAAAATAGAAAGTATAAGTAAACCTGAAAACTATTCTCTGGAAAAAAAAAATAATAGACAAACTTCTAAACCAGACACAAAAGAAAGAAAGAATTAAAATATACAAAACTACAAATGAGAAAACACTAGAGTTTAAGAAAATTATACATGTAAACCTAGGTCAAGGGGGGGGAAAAAAACTACCTGGTATGTCTTCCTAGAAAAAACAAATTGCTAAAATTGACCTGAGAAATTACGAGGAAAAGTTGAATAGGTCAATTATCACAGAGAGCAGGCAAGGTTATTGAAGAGTTATCTTTGAAAGGAGTCTGAGACTGAATGAGGTCGCTGCCGAGTCCTATTTAACACATAAAGGAAAAGTAATGCTAAGAAGACCTTTATTCCTGAATGCCCATCCTCGCCAGGGGCAGAGCTGGGCTGGGTGGGACTCAACCCCTAAACAGCTGTCTCTCTTCCTTCCCAGTTGAATTCACTGGGGCTTGGAACCAGGCTGCCTTAGGCAGAAGAGCAGCCTGGACAACCTGCCCCAGCTGGATTTGGGAAAGTGCAGACCCTGGAGCCAGGGGCTGAGACAGTCCTGGCTGGAGTCAGGCCTGGGATTGGCTCCTGGCACCTCCACTGACTGGTTATTTAACCACCCTATGCCTCAATTTTCTCAGCTAACAAAGGGAAGTAAGAGTGACCCCACTCCAGGAGGTTAATGTGCTGGGAAAATGAGCAGGAAATGCTTGCAGAGATTTATCACCAGGCCAAGCCAGCGGAAGTGCTCAGAAAGCGTTAACCATTAGGATGTCAGGTCCTCAGCTTCCTTAATCGAGTTTTTCTAGGCCATCATTCCTCTGCCCTCCTGAATTTCCCAGGGACTTTAATATCACTGACTACTTTGTCCGTGGTGGGACTCTGTCTTCCTGTAGCTCCTCAGCAGCTCGCTTTAGCCCCCCACCCAAAACCATCCCATTTCCAGAAATCAACAGCCCCAGCCCAGACCTCGGTGCAGGCGCTTCCTAATGGGCCCTGCTCCCAAACAGCTGCCCCACACTGTCACGGTTCTCTCTGGCCAATACCCTGCGCAGACAGCCGCTGCGGCTCCACATTTCCTACAGAGCAAAGTCAAAATGACCTCAGCCTGGTCGCAACCTATGTTTCCAAATTGATCTGACCTCACTCAGCTCCGTGTAGCCTGCTATAGCCAACTGAACTTGTTCTTCCAATGAGTGCCAGGTGCTTCCCACTTTCCCTCTTGAATGCCACCCTAATCTCTAAATGCCCCAGTCCTGAGGGCCCAGCACAGTCCTCCCCTTGATGTAGCTCTACAAGCTCTCTGTTCCTTCACAGGGCTGGAGCTCCTGTCTTTGTCCAGCTATTTCTGTAAGCCCCTTGCTTACGTGCCAAGTTCAAACACCACTTCTCTAATGATGCCACAGGAACTGCTATTTCTTTCTTTTTAAATCCTTAACAGGAAAACTACTGGAGTGGACAGATAGGGAAGCAGAGTACAGGTCCCATCCCATTTCCTCTGCCATATTTTCCTTATGAATACAACTCTCCTCCCCAGTCAGATCTCATGATCTCCAAGGCCTTTTGAACCTCTTAGCACTTTGCCCAAGAGGGCACTTAATAATACTTAATGACTTACTGAATATATACACACCACAATATTGTTGAGGCTGGGGTTTAGCTCAGTTGGTAGAACGCCATACTGCACTCTCTGAGCCCCTCGGTTCAATCCCCAGCACCACAAAAACAGGAGAAGGACCTGGCAATCCACTCCCAAAGCAATCCTGAAACAATCAGCCATTGCAAACCCTATGAGAGTCGCTGTGAGTTGCATACGACTCCATGGCACCTAACAACAACAATACTGTCAGATCCAGGCAGATCCAACTCATAGCAACCCTACATACAGCAGTACAAAACACTACACAAGACTATGCCATGCACACGATCTTTTTATGTTTGAGCCCATTGTTGCAGTCACTATGTTTCTTCTCATTTTGAGTCATGCCACATCAGCAAAAGGTAGACCCAGGGGCTCTACTCCATTCTCGTCATTAAGGTTGACTCTATTTTGAGGAGGCAACTCTTCCCCAGTCATCTCTTGAATGGCTTTCAGCCTGGGGTGGGGAGCTCAGTTCCCTGCACTAAGATCTGACAGTGCTTCTCTGCTATTCATAGGGCTTTCAATGGCTAGCTGTTTCAGGAGTGGGCTGCTGGGTCCTCCTCCCTCATCTGTCATCTTAGTCTGGAGGCTCAGCTGAAACCTGTCCATGATGGGGGGCCCTGCTGGTATCTGAAATACCGGTGGCATAGCTTTCAGCCTCACAGCAACATGCAAACCCCCACAGCACAACAAGCTGAGAGACACATAGGAGATGCCAAAATATACACAGACAAAATTCATTACTCTCTCCTTTCTGAATCATTCTTCCTTATCCCTCTGGAGGAACAAGCTTGTCTCTAAAACACCTCTGTAATGAACTCGCCATAGTTCACCAGCATATCTTCATCTCCAGGTTAAATTGATTCCGGCCTCAGGCAGAATGCATGCAAGCTGTGTGAGCACAAAAATCCCAGATCAGTGCTAGAGGGGGCCTTGGGTATCAACTGGATTCATTTCCCTCACCACACAAAGGAGGGTCCCACAGCCCAGAAGACTGGAATAACTTGCCAAAATCTCTAGGCTTTCAAGGATTGTTTACTTTTTTATTAGGGCAGCTGTCACTAGGCTACTCCCATGAAAATGATAACCAGTATAGTCCTGCTTTCCTGAAGTTGAATATGTAGTGGGAGAGAAAGCTCACAAGCAATGTTGATGAAATGTCCACAGGGTTATGACATGCAAAGTATTGGTTCCTGCACAAACATACAGCCTTTTTATGGCAGTAACAGATGTTACACATTGGAAGAGTAGCGGTGAGTCAACAAAAAGAAAGGAGGAAGGCTCTACCCACCAAAAGCTGGGTGGTTGTTAGGTGCCATTGAGTCAGGTCCAATTCATAGCAACCCTGTGCACAATAGAATGAAATACTCCCCGACTCTGTGCCATGCCCAGCACTATTGTCAGTGCTTCTCTGCTATTCATAGCGGTTTTGATGGTTGATTGTTTTTGGGAGTGGGTTGCTGGGTCCTTCTCCCAAGCCTACAGCACTCAATGCTCCCAGGCGGTCTCCCATCCAAGGACTAACCAGGCCCAACCCTGCTTAGCTTCTGAGATATGACGGGATTAGATGCCAGCTACACAGTCTACACACTCTACAGCTGTAGACTGTGAAACCTGGACCAGACAGAAAATCTGTGGACTTCTTTTTCTCTTCCTCTCTTCATTGATAGCTTATCTTTCTGAAGATGAGGGAGGCTGACATTGCTAGCTGTCTTTGTTACTTTCTAATTTAACTCTTCTAACTCGAATTCCTATGACATTTCAACTATTCTTCCATTTTTTGACCTCCCTCCCCTCCTGCCTTCCCTTTCTCCTATCTCCTCTCTTACTTGCTCTTCCCACTCAGCTTGCCTGACATGAGCACTTAACCCTTACACTGTTGAACTCCTCTACGTTGAGGACTAGGGTAATAACAGAGCCGCCAGACTCCACTCAGGGCACCCACGTATGCACTCACTCATTTTGCAAACCCTTGCTGCAAGCCATGTTTCCTGCAGGTGGAGGAGTCCTCAGCAGGATGGACAGAAACCCACAGCCCTGTGAAGGTCTGCTTCTCAGCGGAGGCTGCAGAAATAGGTGGACAAAGAATAGGAGCTCCAGCTCTGTGAAGGAACAGAGAGCTTGTAGAGCTACATCAAGGGGAGGACTGTGCTGGGCCCTGTGTCAGTGGTGGCTACGGAAGAGGCAGGTGGCCTGAGAGGTATAGGCTCTTCTGTCATGCTCATCTACTGAGAAGCTGATTTCCTTGGGTGACACTTCTACCAGAAAATGAGAACACGCAGCTACCTCCATAGAAATAGTTGGAATTGGTTCCAAGAAAATACTCTTTAAAGGTGTTCTTGTTGTTATTGTTGTTAGGTGCCATGGAGACCCTCATAGGGTTTTCAACAGCTGTTTAGGGATTGCTTTGGGAGTGGATTGCCACATCCTTCTCCCATTTTTGTGGTGCTAGGGATCGAACCCGGGTCCTCAGAGAGTGCACAGTAGCACTTTACCAACTGAGCTAAACCCCAGCCCCTTTAGAGGTGTTGTTGTTGTTGTTAGGTGCCGTCGAGTCAGTATCCGACTCATAGAGACCCTCATATGGTTTTCAATGGCTGACTGTTTCGGGATTGACTTGGGAGTGGATTGCCAGGTCCTTCTCCCATTTTTGCGGTGCTGGAAATTGAACTCAGGACCTCAGGGACTGCAGCACAGCACTCTACCAACTGAGCTAAATCCCAGCCCCTTTTAGAGGTGTAAGAGTGCATAAAGGAGTCTCTTGATCCACACTGGCTGTGCAACTTCTTTTCCTCATATTAAATAACTGAAGAAGAAGACCAATGCCTGCAATTCTCTGGGCATGGGATTTTCTGCATTGTTGTTTTTTTTAAATCTCCTAATCTAAGATTCACATTTTTTTAGTATAGCTTTTCTGCCTTGCTACAGCCTTAAATCAACCTCAGAATGCTAGTGACTTATGGCAGACACACTTCAACCATTCTCTATTAAGAACCCAAGAAAGAGAGTGAATTAGCCAATTTCTTCTGATCACTCTAGTTGTGCAAATGGAATTTTTTTCAATAATTCCTTAGTTTTTCAATGCAATTCTTTAGACCCTGACCAAGGGAAATGTAATTTTTAAGTGATATGAGAAAATACAGAGGGAAATAACTGTCTAAGAAATGAAATGAAACAAGACACCTGAAATGATTTGAGAAGTGGAATGGCACAGAATTCTCTCTGTCTCTAGGGTCATAATTTGAGATAATGTCTTTTTTCCCTAAAAGAGACTACGGATACAAATGAAATCAATTCTTAATATGTCATTGTGCTTTGGGAAAATGTGATAAAATGTTATGTGTTAGCTGTCTTGAGATGACTTAGAAATCATGTATTTTTGAAGTATTTGAAACCTTTTAGGCATGGGGATGGGAAAGAGAGGAAAGATGTATTTAGAGATAAAATGTAGAATAAAAAGCAGATGCTTTATGGAGTGGATGCTAGGGTCCCCCCTCCAGCCTCCCTCACCTTCAGTTGTTTAATCCATCAGCAAAAAGAAGGGGACTCTACTTCAAAGTTTGACAAAAGTGAGGTTGATCTCGTATTTAATATAAACTGTCAACATTTACTAAGCTTCGGATGGCCAAAGAGGAGAGTGGATTGAAGGGGAGAGCAGCCAGGAGGGATGTGGGGTGCAGAGAGGGAAGGCAGTACACAGGGCGGTGAAAACCTGCTGCCCCCATGAGCAATGAGAACCCCCCACCAGCTCAGGTCTGGCCAGTTTCAGCTCCGGAGTTCTGAGAGCTTCTGACCTTGAAGGTCCTGGTTCTCCACCTGCGTTGTCTCTTTAAAGCAAAATCTCTCTAAGGCCATCTTAACAATGAAATTAACAATGATTTATAGGTCGTGACAGATATTTCTGAAAAACAAACCACTTAAAAAATCAGAGGACTGGATGAAGCTAGAGTTTATGTCCAATTCCCGGTTACCCTGGGTCCTTCCCACCTCATTTTCATGTTTAATGGAGGAGGCGCCGAGCCAGGAAAATCAGAGCCGCCCATGGCATGAAAGCAACTGTGTGGGACACAGCTGTGAGCAGAGAGGAGCATCTGTCTACTAGTTCTAAACTACGCACACGCGCGCGCGCACACACACACACACACACACGACAGGAATGTGGTGTGTTCACACCACTTGATTTGAGCGTTCTTCCTAGAATTTCTGTTCATAAATGTAATAATAGTAATGCTGCAAAAAACATTTTGAGGGCTACAAGGTTGGGGGAGCTTGATTTGGCACATTTTCTATCCACTTAACAATCGAAGGCAAAGCACAGGGTGCAGTGGCGCACACCTATAAACCCAGGGGCTTGGGAGGCAGAGGCAGGAGGATCACAAGTTCGAGACTAGAGGCAGTCTGCGTAATTTAGCGAGACCCTGTCTCAAAAAAGTAAAAAAAAAAAAATGGGCTGGGGTACAATTCAGTGGCCCAGCACTGGAAAGCATGCAAGCGCAAGGCCTTGGGTTCAACCCCCCAGTATAGCAAAAAAAAAAAAAAAAATCAAAGGCAGTAATTTGGAAAATCCTTAATCCACCTACAACCCAAACTTCTCAAAAACCATGAAATGATTATGAGTGATCATTGCTCTTCTTCAAGGCACTTTCAAAGATGCTTCACCATCATTCCTTCCTGTCTTCCTCCTGGTTTAGAAAGAGGAGGGTTTTGCTGGAGGTTTTATCTTTTAAAAAAAAAAAAAAAAAAGGTCAAAGCCAGAAAACAACAGACATGTTGCTTTTTTTCTTAACCGACTTTCCCAACAACACAGACCACTCTGTAGTGTAAAGCAGAGAAAATAAACCATCGCACATGGCGTAGGGAAATCTTGTTTATGCGTTCTCAAAGTCTGAGACTACAGGGCCGTTTGCGCTGGGAAGAGCAAGAGAGCCGTTTTGGTCAGGCAGGTGCTGCGTGGATCAGCTGGTCGGGGTGTTTAGTCGTTGACCTTTATCAGATGGGCAGCGGATTGGAGATTTTGGCAGGTCACCGCGTCAAAGATAAATCTGCACCGGGTATTTTTTTCTGCCTAACGAGAAATCGTCTCTTATTATCTAAGCCTGCTATGTTTTTAATAGTTTTTTTCTTTAGCGATAGTTTTCCATGAGCTACTGGGCTTGTTAGCACAGATAATCATTTAGAAATTATGTCAGAATTAGAGGTACTTAAGTTCTCTGATTTAACTTACTTGGAAACGTGGTATGGGTGTCATGTTTATTGGCTCTGACAGCAGGTTGACCTGCTCCCGGGTTCACTTCCATAGGGTGGAAATGTAAGTTTTCAGCCCATCTCACAAGCCAAATAGGGTTTTCTCCATAGATTCTGTATTTCCTTATGTCTAAATCTCCACCTCAATTTTTCTTTTCACCTCAAACCGTGCTAACCTTTATACACTTCGCAAGAATGTGACGTAACTGGCACGACATCAAAGAATGTAAGGCAGAGTTCAAGGAGAGCTGCTAAAACACATCCAGGCTCCCTCGTGGAAAGAACATCTGGAAACAACAGGGTCCAGGCAGACAGAGCTAAAAGCCAGCACCACAAAAAGAAGCCCATACCACAGGACAGCACTTCAATTAAAAATCACATGTACAAGCTGGGTGCTGTGGTGCACACCTGTAATCCCAGGGACTCGGGAGGCTGAAGCAGGAGGATCAGGAGTTCGAGGCCAGAGGTAGCCTGTGCAGTATAGTCAGATCCTGTCTCAAAATAAGAAATTAAAAAGGAGGCTGGAGGTGTGGCTCAGTGGCAGAGTGCTTGCCTAGCATGAGGGAGGCCATGGGTTAATCCCCTCAATCCTCCAAAAATAAACACAGAAATAAAATAAAATAAAATAAAATAAAATAAAATAATAAACTAAAAATCATGCTCAGAATTCTCTTCTGAGCTCTCTTCTTTTGCCGTATGTTATTCTGCGCTACCTGGAGCAAAGGGTGCTTCGCGTTGGACCACGGCACAGCATCACAATTGACCTTGCATTATGTGTTGACCTTGTATTGTTCCCCGATTGCTCTGTGTCTGAAGCACTTTTTCGCCCACAGCTCTGTCTTCTCCTTGGATGTAAAGCTGTACCTGTCTGGGCCTCTGGCAGCCCTTTACATAGTTCTATAAACCCTGTGAGAGCTCACATAGGAGACAAATAGAATTGAACAAAGCAAGAGAACACATTGCATTCCCATGTCAGGGATTGTTCCGTTTACTAACCCAGAACACCCTGCGTGACTGCGTCAGGTGTTACGGTCCGCGCATGTCAGGCAGGCTCCCTGGCTTGCCACGTGATGCCCTGTGCTACGTCTGACTCCGCCCTCAAGAAGTCCATCACCAATGAGGTGCAGTGACACACGCCTGTCATCCTGGTGACTTGGGAGGCAGAGGCAGGAAGATCACGAATTCAAGGCTAGGGGCAGCGTGCGCAACTTAGGGAGATCCTGTCTCAAAATAAAATTTTAAAAAATGGGCTAGAGGTACAGACTGGTGCCAGAGCACATGCAAAGTACACAAAAACAAACAAAAAAAAAGTCCGTCACCAGATGTGTCCCTCAACCTAGGACCAGAATCGTGAATAAAAATAAGCCTCCTTTCTCTATAATGTAAAACACTTGAAATAAAGGTAGGACTCTTTCGAGAGAACCAGATGAATCTATGCTAGCCAGAGTCTTACTAAATGCAGCGAGCAAAGTGCTGGCAATTACACTGTTGTCCAGAAATCTTACTTGGTCTCTGCAGAAGAAAATATTTTGAAATAAAAGTGGTGAACAGGCAAGTATGAAGGGGATTTTGAAGTGCAGAGGTCTACAGGCCATTAATTAATTAACTAATTAATTTCTAAACCACCTCCTTTCAGTAGTGAAGACAAAAATCTCAAACATGTGTAACAGACATCGAATTAAAAAAAAAAAAAAAAAAAAAAAAAAACTTTACTTTTAGCCAGGTGCGGTGGCGCATGCCTGTAATCCCAGCAACTCAGGAGGCGGAGGCAGGAGGATCGCAAGTTCGAGACCAGAGGCAGTCTGTGTAACTTACCGAGACCCTGTCTCAAAAAAGTAAACAAAAAATGGGCTGAGGGTGCAGCTCAGTGGTCCAGCACTTGCAAAGCATGCAAAAAAACAAGGCCCTGGGTTCAACCCCTAGTACTGGGGAAAAAAAAAAAAAAACTCTACTTTTGATACCATGTGTAATTAATTCCCAAAAATGAAGCCGAGGCTCAAATAGGTGAGAAATGTTTGCAAATTCCACCTGTGCCATGGATCAGCCCATGCTCTCTGATTCACAGATGAGAATGCTGAGACTCTGGTAGCTCGAGAGACTTTATCCACTGTGACAGTGAACTTGGGCCCAACCCCTCCTAGAACTGAGTCCCCTAAGTCACACTTCAGGCATGCTTTCCATTACATAGAATAAATAATGACTTAATTTATTAGCTGCACGGAAGTTTAACAAGAATTTTTTTAGAGGTGCTGTGAACAACCCACATTTTTTTTTTCTTATAAACAAAATCTTTTGCTTTCCAAATGCATGCCAGGAATTTTTGAAACTCTTCTTTGCAACTGATTTTGAACAGAGAGGGAGAAGGGCTGGGCTCGGGGCTCTTTCTCACTCTGGTCTCCTGGGGCTGAGCCTCCCCTCGCCTGCACTCTTCTCTGCTCTTCTGCTCATGACCCACGGGCTTGCAAGTGCGGGGTGAGGGATGAGGCCCTGGGGGACTTAGCTGCCAGAGTCCCAGCAATAGAGCACAGACGTGGAGGCTGGCTCAAGACCCAGACCCATCTGGGCACAAAGACTGGTTCTTCCACTTCCCAATTAGGGGTGGGGGGAGGGACAGGCAACACGTGTGAACCTCTTTTTCCTCCCCTTTAGAATGGTGTAGGCTCCCGAGGGTTGGTAGGAGGATGAATTGAAATAATCAGTTCTCAATAGCTATTGGCCATGATGATTATTTCCCAGAACTAGAAGTAAACCCGTGTTGTTACCCATGAACTGTATTGTTGTTATTGTTAAGTGCCATTGAGTTGAGCCAGACTCATAATGACCCTATATATAGCAGATCGAAACCCTTGCCGATCCTGTGCCAGGCAAATAATCTTATTTGTGTTTAAGCCCATTGTTGTAGACACTATGTCAATCCATCTGGTGGAGGGTTTTCCTCTTTTGTGTTGACCTGCCACTCTCCCAAACATGATGTCCTTCTCCAGGGATTGATCTCTCCTGACTGCATGTCCAAAATATGTAAGATGCAGTCTGGCTATTCTTGCTTCCAAGGAGCACTCTGGTTGCACTTCTTCTAGGACAGATCTGTTGGTTCTTTTGGCAGTCCATGGTATATTCAATAGACGTCTCCAGCACCACAATTCAAAAGCATCAATTCTTCTCCTGTCTCCCTTATTCAGTGTCCAGCTTTCACAACCCCATATGATGCGACTGAAAATACCATGGCATGAGTCAGAAGCACCTTCGTGTTCAATGTATGAACTGTATACGACCCATTAAAGAAATGGAGAACAAGATGGGGAAATTTGTACTTCTATGATCCGTGGCAGCCTACAGTGGTAGCCCTGTGGCATCCGATCCCGTCAGATCTCGGAAGCTAAGCAGGGTCGGGGCTGGTTAGTACCTGGATGGGAGACCGCCTGGGAACACCAGAAGCTGTGGGCTTGGGAGAAGGACCTGGCAACCCCCTCCCAAAAATCAATCTGCCATTGAAAAACCCTATGAACGGCAGAGAAGCACTGACAATAGTGTTTCTCCTGTTGTACAGAGGGTCGCTATGAGTCAGATACCAACTCGACGGCACCTAACAACAACAATGATTGGTGGCAGGCAGAGCGCATACTCATACTCGAAGGCCATATTGATTGTTCAAATTCTGAAAAATCTCCTGGCCAGTTGCTGAAGAGACACTAACTTGAGTCCCTCAAGTGCCTTCCCATGCCACCCAGATGCCTCGGCCCCTCCCATCTCACTCCATTAGAGGTGGTGGATGGATGATGGAGGAGATACCGAAGCTCCTCCTTTTGGGTCACTGGCCTGCATCCCTAATTGGTTAGTGCTCCTATGTGCCCATGAATATTTTAAATATTTGTGTTCGAAAAAAAATATTTTGTGACTTTCGCTAGTCTTAAATACTAAAGTGAGATGCATACCCACAGAACCAAGCCAAGCCCTTATCCAACATTGGTGATAATTAGAAAAAAGCACTCTGTCTTCCCATTGGAAGCAGCCCCTCCCCAGCTCACCCACCTTGGAGAGCAGAACGCAGGCTGGGCGCTCCTCGCCACTCACGTCTCTTCTGGACACCCTTTTGCAAAGCATGCCTTCTACAGAAGCTCTCCACTTTCCACCTTCGTCCCCTGAACTCCTGAAAATAGAAACAACGGTAAGCTGCGAGTCACAGTGAGGAAGTCCAACAGAGTACTGTTTTTCCCATGCTACCTACATAGGTAGGGCTGGGATTTAGCTCAGTTGGTACAGCACCGTTTTGCAGTCTCTGAGGTCCCGAGTTCCATTCCCAGAACCACGAAAATGGGAGAAGGATGTGGCAACCCACTCCTGAGGCAATCCCAAAACAATCAGCCATTGAAAACCCTATGAGGGTTGCTATGAGTTGAACTGGACTCGAGGGCACCTAACAACAACATCTACATAGGTGCTCCTAGAAAAAAGTCAAGTATCTTTTTAAAGTAATTTTGCTATTTTTTATCTTTCTCATCATTCGACTGACTGCACTATCTCCTATAAAGTAATCCCGTTGTTGTAAGGTGTCATTGAGTTGGGTCTGACTCATAGCGACCCTATGTACAACATAAGGTTTTCAATGGCTGTTTGTTTCAGGAGTGTGCTGCCAGGTTCATTTCCTATTTTTGTTGTGCTGGGGATTGAACCCAGGGCTTCAGAGCATGCAGAGCAGTACTCAACCAACTGAGCTAAGCCTCAGCCCCATAAAGTAATTCTAGTATTGGTCACCACCATGTGTCTGTCAGACTGCCATACTGTGGAGGCTCAGTGTTGCTGTGAGACTGAAAGCTGTGTATGACAGATACTAGAAGGGTCACCCATGGTGGACAAGTTTCAACTGAGCTTCCAGACTAAGACTAGGGAGAAGGACATGGCTCACCAAATCCTGAAACAATTAGCCATTGAGTACCCTACGAATAGCAGAGAAACGCTGTCAAATATAGTACTGGAAAATGAGCCATCCAAGCTGGGAGGCACTCAAAAGATGACTGGGGAAAAGTTGCCTCCTCAAAATAGAGTTGACCTTAATGATGGGAATGGAGTAAAGCCCCAAGGACCCCCATTTGCTGATGTGGCATGACTCAAAATGAGAAGAAACATAGTAGCTGCAACAATTGGCTCAAGCATAAAAAAGATTGTGTGCATGGAACAAAAGTAAATATCCATTAATAATTGGAATGTGGAATATACGTAGAATGAATCTAGGAAAATTAGAAATCATCAAAAGGAAAATGGAGAACATTGACTTTCTGGGCATCAGTGAGATAAAATGGACTGGCACAGGCCATTTTGAATCAGATAATCATATGGTCTACTATGCCAGGAATGACTGATTGAAGAGAAATGGGGTTGTACTCATCATCAAAAAAGACATCTTAAGATATGTCCTGAAGTACAGTGTTATTAGTGATAGAATAATATCCGTATGCCTACAAAGAAGACCAGTCCATGTAACTAAGGCCACAAATGAAGATAAGGAAGATTTTTATCAGCTTCTACAATCTGAAATTGATCAAACATGCAATCATGGTGCACTGATAATTACTGGTAACTGGAATGCAAAAGTTGGAAACAAAATGGAAGGCTCAGTAGTTGGAAAATATGCCCTTGGTGACCAAACAATGCTGGAAATTGCTTGATGGAATTTTGCTGGACCAATGATCTATTCATTGCAAATACATTTTTCCACCAATATAAACAGTGACTACACAAATGGAAGTCACCAGAAGGAACATACAGGAACCAAACTGACTACATTTGTGAGACAATAAATTACCTCAATATCAAAAGTCAGAACAAGAACAGGTGCTGATCGTGAACCGGACCACCAACAGTTTATATACAGGCACAAAATGAAACTGAAGAAAATTAGAACAAGTGCATGGGAGCATGTGAGGATGAGTATATCCCACCTGAGTTCAGAGACCACCTTATGAACAGTTTTGAAGTGTTAGACACTAATGATCCAAGATCATACAAATTGTGGCATGGCATCAAAAACATCAATCATGAGGAAAGCAAAACCTTATTAAAAGGATAGAAAAAGACCAAATTATATGTCAAAAGAGACTCTGAAACTTTCCTGTGAATGTTAAGCAGCTAAAGTAAAAGGAAGATGTGATAAAGTAAGAAACTAGAAAAGTTTATATGGCAGTAAGAGAATAAAAACCAAATATTGTAATGACATGTGCAAAGAGCTGGAGACAGAAAACCAAAAGGGAAGAACATGCTCTGTTTTTCACAGGCTTAAGGAATTGAGGGGCTGGGATTTAGCTCAGTTGGTAGAGCGCTGCACTGCAGTCTCTGAGGTCCCAAGTTCAATTCCCAGCACCGCAAAAATGGGAGAAGGACCGGGCAATCCATTCCCAAGGCAATCCCAAAACAGCCATTGAAAACCCTATGAGGGTCTCTATGAGTCAGATACCAACTTGACGGCACCTAACAACAACAACAACAAAGGAATTGAAGAAAAAATTCAAACCTCAAGTGGCAATAGTGAAGGATTCTACACAGAAAATATTAAATGACACAGGAAATATCAAAAGAAGATGGAAGGAATACACACAGTCATTATACCAAAAAGAATTGGAGGGTGACCAACCATTTCAAGAGGTTGCATATGATCATGAACTGAAAGACAAAGTGGAAGCTGCCTTGAAGGAATTGGAGCAACACAAGACTGCCGGAAGTGATGGAACACCAATGGAGATGTTGCAATGAACAGATGCAACACTGGAGGTGCTCACTTGTTTATGCTAAGAGATTTGGAAAATACCTTGGTGGCCAACTAACTGAAAGAAATCCATATTGTGCCTATTCCCAAGAAAGGGAATCAAACCAAATGTGGAAATTATCAAACAATATCATTAATATCACACACAAGCAAAGTTTTGCTAAAGATCATTCAAAAGTGACTGTAGCTGTACATAGACAGGGAACTGCCCGAAAATCAAGCCAGATTTAAAAGAAGGTATGGAACCAGGGACATGATTGCTGATATCAGATCGATATTAGCCAAAATCAGAAAATACCAGAAAGATGTCTATCTATGTTTAATCAACTATGCAAAGGCATTTGACTGTGTAGATCATAATACATTATGGATAGAATTACAAAGAATGGGAATACCAGAGATTTCATTGTACTCATAAGGAATCTGCACATGGACCAGAAAGCAGTTGTTCCAACAGAAGAAGAAAACACTGCCTGTTTTAAATTCAAGAAAAATGTGCATCAGGGCAGTATACTTTCAGAGTATCTCTTCATTCTCTATGCCGAGCAAATAATCCAAGAAGCTGGAGTTTATGAAGAAGAATGCAGCATAATGTTTGGAGGAAGACTCATTAACAACCTGCGTTATGCAGATGACACTACTCTGCTTGCTGAAAGTGAAGAGGATTTGAAACATTTACTGATGAAAATCAAAGAACACAGCCTTCAGTATAGGCTATGCCTCAACATCAACAAAACAAAAATCCTTACAACTGGATAAGCAACTTCCTGACAAATGGAGAAAAGATTGAGGTTGTCCAAGATTTTGCTTTATTTGGTTATACAACCAAAACCCATGGAAGCAGCAGTCAAGAAATCAAAAGACAGCTGGGCACAGTGGCGCATGCCTGTAATCCCAGCAGCCCAGGAGGCGGAGGCAGGAGAATTACAAGTTCGAGATCAAAGGCAGCCTGCGTAACTTAGTGAGACCCTGTCTCAAATAAAGTAAAAAAACTGGGCTGAGGGCGCAACTCAGTGATCCAGCACTTGCAGAGCATGCAGGCACGAGGCCCTGGGTTCAACCCCCAGTACTGAAAAAGAAAAAGAAAGAGAAAAAAGAAATCAAAAGATGCATTGCTCTAAGAAAAGCTGAGGCAACAGATCTCTTTAGAGTATTGAAAAGTAAAGATGTCACATTGAAGATGAAGGTGCACTTGACTCATGCTAATGTATTTTCAGTCGCACCACATAGTTGTGAAAGCTGGATAAGGGAGACAGGTGAAGAAATGATGCTTTTGAATTATGGTTCTGGGGATAAATATTGAATATCCCATGGACTTCAAAGAGAACTAGCAGATCTCTCCTAGAAGTGCAACCAGGATGCTCCTTAGAAGCAAGGGTGACTACATCGCATGTGATGTATTTTGGACATGTTATCAGGAAGGACCAATCCCTGGAGAAGGACATCGTGTTTCAGAGAGTGGCAGGTCAACCCAAAAAAGGAAGTCCTTCAACTAGATGGATTGACACAGTGCCTACAACAATCAACTTAAATATAAAAAAAATCATGCGCCTGGCACAGAATCAAGGAGTGTTTCATTCTGTTGTACATAGGGTCTCTATGAGTCAAACCCAACAACACCTAACAACAGCACTAACCCACAGCACCTAAAAACAGCACTGCTCAATTTTAATTTCCCATTAGAATTACTTAGGGATGTCTGGGCCCAACCTGAAATCAATAAAATAAGAATGTCTTGGACTGGGGGGTATAGCTTGGTGGTAGAGCACATGCTTAGCCTACACAAGGTCCTAAATTTAATCTCAGCACTAAATAAATAAAAATATATATAAATAACAAATAAATGAATAAATCTGCATGTCTTGGCAGGGGAAGAGGTAGTTTTAGCACCACCACCTATTCTAAAGTTCTTCATGGTGTCTAATGTGCAGCCAAAGTTCTAAACCACCATCAACACACTGTTAATGACAGCTTAGAAATGAGGCAGAGGATTGGAGCTTGTGTGCGTGTGCATGTGTGTATGTGTGTGTGTGTGTGTGTGAGAGAGAGAGAGAGAGAGAGAGAAATCAGTCTCACATAGGCAATTATCAACAGTAATTTGTTCTTTTGCTTGCAGCTGTAGCCCTGTGGCATCTGATCCCATCAGATCTGGGAAGCTAAGCAAGGCCAGGCCTGGTTAGTACTTGGATGGGAGACCATCTGGGAACACCAGATGCTGTAGGATTGGGAGACGGACCCAGCAACACACACCCAAGAATGAATCCACCATTGAAAACCCTATGAACAGCAGAAAAGCACTGACAATAGTGTTTAGCCTATTGTACGCAGGGTCGCTATGAGTTGGATGCCGACTCAACAGCACCTAACAACAACAACAACTTATTCTTTTAAAGCAAATTATGGGACTCACTCACTGGAGGGCCTGTGGTCAGGTGGCTGGGGCCATGGGAAATCCAGTTATCAAAATCGATTTCTGAAGAGAGAAACTAGCAGTCCAGTAACAATGGAAGAAATTGGGAAAGTTACCAAAAAGCTGTCACCCCCAAAATACCAGGCTCAGCTGGTGTCTCAGGTTTAGAAAAAAAAATCCTTCATGAAATAGGATCATCTTCAGCAATATGATGGATTCTGACACTCATGAAAAGAGGCCACCAATCTTAAGATCTTCAAGACAAGATGTATCACCTCGCATTACAAATATTGGTGAAATGAAGCGTTTCCTGTGCGGCTGCTGTGTCGCTTTCAGCAATGCAATCCCGTTTCCCATTTAGAAGATCCTCTTTCAGCTGCAGCTGTGTGGAACTAACACCCGGAATGCGGTACTTCAGTTGAGGAGGGATGGATGTCAACACATGTAGGGCAGAATCCTTCCCGGATGATTGCAGAAAACAATTAGGCTGACCCTTATGTTTGGTTTGTATGAGGATCTATCTTGCCTTCTCCATAAACATGGCAGAGTTCCAGAGTCTGCAACCGAAGCTTGGTATCAGTGCTTGTGGGGACAACAGAAGCGATCATCACTCCATGGGAAAGAATTCAGACATTGCTTCCAGACGACAAGCACCATGGCAAATTCACAAACACAAATTCACAAAATTCATCAGGTTTTCAGGGCACTGAAAGTGCCATGGAATTGGAGAGTATTATTGAGGTTCAGTGCCTATTGTCTTCCGTAATGGATTCAGCAGTATCCTTTTTTCTGGCCTGTGAGGTCCCATTAAGGAGCATCTAGAAGAAGTGCAACCAGAGTGCTCCTTGGAAGCAAGAATAGCCAGACTGTGTCTTACATATTTTGGACATGTAGTCAGGAGAGATCAATCCCTAGAGAAAGACATCAGGTTTGAGAGAGTGGCAGGTCAACGCAAAAGAGGAAAACCCTCCACCAGATGGATTGACATAGTGTCTGCAACAATGAGCTTAAACATAAACAAGATCGTGTGCCTGGCACAGAATCGGGAAGAGTTTCGATCTGCTGTACATAGGGTCACTGAGTCGGACTCAACTCAACGGCACCTAACAACAACAACCTACTGCAATGGCCTGCAGCCGTAGCCCTACGGCATCCGATCCTGTCAGATCTTGGAAGCTAAGCAGGGTCGGGCCTGGTTAGTATTTGGATGGGAGACCATCAGGGAACACCAGGTGCTGAAAGCTTGGGAGAAGGGCCTGGCAACCCACTTCCAAAAATCAATCTGCCATTGAAAGCCCTATGAACAGCAGAGAAGTACTGTTAATAGTGTTTTGCCTGTTGTACACACAGGGTTGCTATGGACTCAACAATACCTAACAACAACACTACCACCTATTGCAACAACTCCATACTCATCTAATCAATGACCTCATCTGTAGAGGTCTTTTGGGTGCCATGTTGGGATTCTTGTTTTTTACCAATTAATGTTGTAAAAGCTCAAATACAATCTCTGGTAGGGAACTGCCATCTGTCCCCCAAAGGTTTTCAAGACAATCTGGCTAGAACAGAAGAGGAAAATTGCCAAATCTTCTGAGTTGCCCATCTGAATTATCATCAGTCCCCCATATCTTAGGGAATAAATAATCAATGTGACGTCTGAGTTCTTGTTAAACTTTATATGAAAAAAAGTCATCAGTGAAATGCCATGTATCAACTCTCTAGACCTAAGAAGAATACAACTTGGCCTTGTTCCTAATCAGCCTAAGTACAAGTTAGTGTCATTCAGGCCAGGCCACAATAAATTATGAGCAAAGCTATTTTCCTTCAGCATCAACAAAAACAAAATGAGGGGTTTCAATAGGAAATTTTAAGGTTTTTAGTTTTGTTTTTATCATTACCCAAGAACTTCAGTGGGCTGGGATTTAGCTCAGTTGGTAGAGCGCTGAGCTGCAGTCTCTGTGGTCCTGAGTTCAATTCCCAGCACCGCAAAAGTGGGAGAAGGACCTGGCAATCCACTCCCAAGGCAATCCTGAAATAGCCATTGAAAACCCTATGAGGGTTGCTATGAGTCAGATACTGACTCAACAGCACCTAACAACAACAACAGCAAGAGCTTCAAGCTAATTACCTGGTAAATAACTATCCAATGGCCTTTGACAGGGTAACCTAATAGCCAAGATATGACCCCCTCTCCTGCTCCCCCAAAAGCCTTTAAGCTTTTTGTTTTGAAACACAATGCCCCCCAGCAGCCAGAGAAAATGCTCTTAGGTCCCCATAGGCTGTCTCAGGCTTACTGCGTTATTCCACTTCTTACTTCTCTGATCTCAAGAGTGGTTGCAAAGGGTTGATGTTGTTAGGTGCTGTCAGATCGAGTAGTCATCTTTAAACTGAAGAGTCTACATAGTAGAACAAAGGAGCAGAGCAGAAAAGAAAACCAACTTATTAGATACAGGCATTACATGACGAGTTGTTGATGTTAGTTTTAAAACCAAGCATCTGTTGGGACAGTCATAATTCAAACTGTGTCTGTTTAGACATGGTAGAATCAAGCAGCTAATAAAAGTTCCCATTTTGCTTTCTAACTTTGGAAGCTTTCTTCAATTCTGAAAGTGACTTTAACCCCTCCAAAATATCCTTGGGGTTCTACTGATTTCATCGCCAAAAGAGGGGAGGACTTAAATTGTGTTATCCATGTTTTATCCTCTTAAGAACTTGTTAACTGAACATAGAGCCTACTCTTCTTAGCTTAGTTTCTTTGCATTATCGTGGCCAACTTGACACAAGGCATTGGAGTGTCTGCCCCTTGAGTGGTACTTTATTCACAGTCGAGTATCTTGTTCTCTCGAAACAATACTTTTAAAAAACAAAACATTCAGGCATGGTGGTGCATACCTGTAATCCCAACGGCTGGGGAGGAGAAGGCAGGAGGATCACAAGTTCGAGGTAGTCTGTGTAATTTAGTGAGACCCTGTCCCAAAAAAGTAAAAAAAAAAAAAAAAAAAAAAGTGGGCTAGGCATGCAGCTCAGTGGTCCAGCAAAGGTTACAAGTGTGAGGGCCTGGGTTCAACCCCCAGTACCACAAAATAAATAAATAAATAAACAAACAAACAAAACCACTTCCATTAAGTTTTATTTTGTTGTTGTTGTTGTTGTTAGGTGCCGTCGAGTTGGTATCCAACTCATAGCGACCCTCATAGGGTTTTCAATGGCTGGCTGTTTGGGATTGCCTTGGGAGTGGATTGCCAGGTCCTTCTCCCATTTTTGCAGTGCTGGGAATTGAACTCAGGACTTCAGAGACTGCAGTGCAGCACTCTACCCACTGAGCTAACTCCCAGCCCGTAAGTTTTATTTTGGAAATCTGTTAATACCACCCTGATTTTCTTTTTTGCCTTCGTTAATTCTAAATGTTACAGGAGGCAGGAGGGAACTATTCAGGATAGTTTCTGCCCTGCAGTGTTAGCAGCATAATATTCTTAGAAATAAAGGCATTTGAAGGAGTTTTTGTTTGTTTGTTTTACAGTACTAGGGGGGGCAGGTTAACCCAAGGCTTTGTGCATGCTTTGCAAGTGTTCTACCACTGAGCTTCATCCCAGCCCCTTTTTTATTTTTTATCTCAAGACAGGGTCTCCCTTAATTATGCAGGCTGCCTCTGGCCTCAAACTTGCCATCCTCCTGCCTCAGCCTCCCAAGTAGCTGGGATTATAGGTGTGCACTACTACATCTGGCTTGAAGGGTTATTTTTAATTCTAGAGGTTGGCACTGGCCATGTAGCACACTCATCCCTCATCAGACAACAACTTATCCAAGGAACCAGAAAATATCAACATTTTTTCTAGATAAATGAAGCAAAATGATTCAGATGCAAATTGATTAATGATACATAAGAAGCATCTTGGAGAAGTAGTTTATGAATCTTTTTTAAAAATCTGTAATTAGTAGCTAGTTAAATTTGTTTCCCAGCATTTCACATGAGAAAGTAGGTAGGTTTCTTGATCCTTTTTTATGATTGAATCCAGGGCTTTGCATATCCCATGCAAGTGCTCTGCCACTGAGCTACACCCCTAGCCCTTTTTTCTTTCTCTCTTTTTTGTGATTTGGTGGTGGTGGTGGTTTTTTGTTTTCTTTTGTTTGGGTTTTGGTTTTGGTTTTTGTTGTTGTTGTTGTTGTTGCTGTTGTTGTTGTTGTTTTGAGACAGGGTCTCCATATGTAGCACTGGCTGGCTGGAACTCTCAATCCTCCTGCTTCAGCCTCCAGAGTGCTGGGTCACCACGACTGGCTCCCTCTCTCTGGGTAATTGCACATAAACATGTGCACATCCTGACCAAAATGAAATTAGGGCCTCAATTTGTAGTTTACTCAAAGTTTCTGGGAAGGTAATCCAAAACAGATCTTTACATCTAAATGCAGTATGGATGGTTAAATAAAGTGGACAGTCTTTTTCCAACCCTAAAGGATCAGAGAGTACATTAAGCACTGTTGTTTTTAGGTGCCATCAAGTCGGTATCTGACTCATAGCAACCTTATGTATAACAGGCAAAACACTATTGTCAGTGCTTCTCTGCTGTTCATAGGGTTTTCAGTGGTGGAGTGATTTTTGGGAGTGGGTTGCCAGTCACCTGGTGTTCCCAGGAGGTCTCTCATCCAAGTACTAACCAGGTCCGACCCTGCTTAGCTTCCAAGATCTGATGGAATCAGATGCCACAGGGCTACAGCTACAGGCATATTAAGCATTGCCAAGGCAGTAATGGACCTAAATACCTATACAGCAACTCTGACAATTTTGTGCTAGATACAGCAGTTTGGAGATCAAGGTACAGATCTCCAAATGTGAGAATTTCAAAAAACAAAGATTTGACACCAATTAAATTTGAGTGGTGTCCTTTGGTTAGACAAAGTGTCGAGATTCGAAAGGAGTTCCAGCACGTTGATATTCCTGACCCCCTCGTTCACATGCGTATGAACTTCAGCACCCACAGGCATGCCTATTTGTTCAGCACAGGGGAGGCAAGCTAGCCAGGGAACATACGTTGGCCTTGGAAGAGAACTTCATGGGGCCTTCTGTAGTATGGGGTTTGCTTTGTCATCTTTGCTCTCCATGCAGGTGAAGCACTTTTGTGGAATACAATGAAAATAGTAAGGAAATGCTTTGGGTTTTTTTATTTGTTTGTTTTGTTTTGTTTTGTTTTTCTGTCTCAAATATGTGGCATTTTTAAACTATTAATATTTTTAATCATTTTAAATCATCTTGGCTGCAGCTGTAGCCCTGTGGCATCTGATCCCGTCAGATCTCAGAAGCTAAGCAGGGTCGGGCCTCGTTAGTCCTTGGATGGGAGACCACCAGGAACACCAGGTGCTGTAGGCTTGGGAGAAGGACCTGGCAACCCACTCCCAAAAGTCAACCCGCCACTGAAAACCCTATGAACAGCAGAGAAGCACTGGCAATAGTGTTTCCCCTGCTGTACCTAGGGTCACTATGAGTCAGATACCGACTTGACGGCACCTAACAACAACAACAACAACAACAATTATTGTTTTTACCTTCAGCATGAACTAGTTTGGTAATAATTTTTAAAAGGCAAATATTGAACAAATATCTGAAAAGCTTCCAGACTAAGACAGACTAAGGAGGAGCTGGCAGCCCACTCCCCAAACAATTGTTTTTGTTATTTGGTACCATTGAGTCAGGTCCAACTCATAATGACCCTATATACAACAGACGAAACACTACCCAACACTCTGCCATTCCATACTATGTCAGTGCTTCTCTGCTATTCATAGGGTTTTCAATGGCTAATTGTTTTGGAAGTGGGCTGCCAGGTCCTTCTCCCAAGCCTATAGCACCTGGTATTCACAGACAGTCTCCCATCCATGTACTAATCACACTTGACCCTGCTTAGCTTTCAAGATCTGACAAGATAGGGTGACAGCCTGGTATGGCTGTAGGCTCCTGAAACAATTAGCCATTAAAACTCCATGAATAGCAGAGAAGCATTGTCAAATATGATGACAGAAAATGAGCCTCCAGGTTGGAAAGCATTCAAGAAATCCCTGGGGAAGAGTTGCCTCCTCAAAGTAGAGTCAACCTTAATGATGGGAATGGAGTAAAGCCCCTGGGACCTCCTTTTGCTGATGTGGCATGACTCAAAATGAGATGTTCAGTGGCTACAACAATAGGCTCAAACATAAGAAGATCGTGTGCATGACACAGTGTTGGGTAATGTTTCATTCTGTTGTACATAGGGTTACTATGAGTCAGTTCTGACTTGATCACACCCAACAATGACAAACAGCATCTGAGAAGCTTTAAAAGTGGCCTTTTTGTTACATATGTTGCATGGACAGCTGGTGTGCATAGGACACTTGAAGTTTTGTGTCTGACACCACCAGAAATGTGTTATGAGTGCTATATTTAACACCCTTCAAGTGGTGGGAGCTCTGAGGACTGACTGCATCACAGCCTTTATATGGTGGGAAATATGTGTCTTACTTCACAATTTGTTTAATTTGTGGTTAGGAACAAAGTTGATGTTTTTGTATAAATAGTCAATAGTCCACTTATGGTTGGTTATATAACCACTTGCTACATATTGTGACCTGTGCAATAAAATAGAATTATGTATATAGAGTTATCTTTGGGTACCTGAAATTCTCAAGCTCAGTTACTACATTAATACTCAGGATAAGACTGTACAAGGCTATAAGGGAGCAATGAGTAGCAGACTCGCTATGCAACATGGGACATGGAAGGCTTACTCTGCATATGTAAATCACATGGACCTGTAATAATAGTGCAATACCCTCATGTGAGTAGTTGCAGTGGGAGATTATTTAAGAAGGAAAGGTAAGCACTCAGAACTTGGCTTCCTTTATGTTGATATTTGTTTTCTCATGTATAAATAAAAGCACATCAAAGACTTAAACAGCATTCTCTCTATGGTTATTTTTAGTTTTTAATGTTGTCTTTCTCTTTAATAAATATTTGCTTGTCTAAATAATTCTGCTCCCCCCAAAAAAAGACTATTATGCTTAATCATTCTCTTTTTTTCTACACCTTTTCCCTCCTAAATTTGGCGTTAGTGACCAGCTATTATCTGCAGTGAATTCTAGGGGTAAACATTGGAATTGATGTATGCATCTCATACCTTCATTTTCCATTCTTTCTTCTTGTTACCTTAGTTGAGAATCTCACTGTGGGCCCTTGGGCTGTTGGTTTGAATAGAAATCTCTGGGTGAAGGTGAAATGCTGGCCAGGAAGACATTGGCCTTTCCTCCTATCAAGGGTCTAATGCCCAGATGATGCCTGCGGCGGGACTGGAGCCTCCTTTCAGAGACCAGCTCAGAGAGTGTCAGAGAGAAACCCAAGGGCCAGTGCACTCCCTAGCCAGGAAAAAGTGAATAGAGGAAAGGACTGGACGCTTGTTCTACTGCACAAACCAAATGGGAAACCACTTCACTAATCAGATTTTACAGGATGAACGATGGAACCGGAAAGGGACAAAGTTGCTGGCGGATTCTCAGGAGGAAAGCCCTGCCCTTGGGACTTGTTGTCCACTGCCCCAGTGGCCAGCACCTGCCTTAGCATTGCGGGCTCAACCTCGGTGGTCTTCTTTCCAATAAGCACAAGGCTGGCAACTTTGGGGAAGCCTTTTCTTGTTTATATTGTTGTTCAGTGCCATGGAGTCATGTCCGACTCATAGCGACCCTCATAGGGTTTTCAATGGCTGATTGTTTCGACATTGCCTCGGGAGTGGATTGCCAGGTCCTTCTCCCGTTTTTGTGGTGCTGGGAATCAAACTCCAGACTTCAGAGACTGCAGAGAGGCGCTCTACCAACTGAGCTAAGCCCCAGCCCTTTCTTGCTTATACTCACACATAAACTACTATTTAAAACCTGGATTTAGACCCAGGCTTGGCTGCCTTACTAGCTCTGTGATGCCCAATCCATAAATCCTCTAAATCTCAGTTTCCCTCTCTGTAAAGCAGGAATAACACTCCTTCCTCTCAGGATCGTATGAGGATGAAATGGGATCGTAACTTTAATGCACTTAGAACAGTGCCTGGCACAGAGTATGTGCTTCATATAATATACCCACGATTACTATTAAGTAACAATGTTACTGTTAAATAAATAATGTTAAAAGTACTTATTATTTATAAATAGATATTAAATATTGGCACCTAACTTCCATGTGGGCTGGGATTTAGCTCAGTTGGTAGAGCGCTGCACTGCAGTCTCTGAGGTCCCGAGTTCGATTCCCAGCACCGCAAAAATAGGAGAAAGGCCTGGCAATCCACTCCCAAGGCAATCCCAAAACAGTCTGCCATTGAAAACCCTGAGGGTCGCTATGAGTCGGATACTACTCAACGGCACCTAACAACAACAACAACTTCCATGTAGAAGGAAAAACAAAGTCATGTTATTGTTTCAATGAAATGAACAATAGTGCTTAAAGCAGTGCTGGGTGCACGCAGGAGATCAGCTACTTTGATCAAATAAGCAGTATTAATGGATACAACTTTAACAAAAGCAGTAAACCACACCTCTGGGTGTGCTTGAGTGCCCGTGAGGGTATATACAATATATCTTAAATTCAGAGTTCAGAAATAAAGGAGGGAAAAAGAATTCCAGAATCAATAAGTACTTTCATGTATTTCATCTACATGAAAGAAAATATTTACAGAAACTGGAGAGGCAGAACTAAACTCAAACCCAACTTCACTGTCAAAACATATCCCATCAAGCCAGAATCAAGACCATCAACAAACACCTACTGAGTACTGATTGTCTCAAGACAATGGAGCCCCTGATCACACTGCAGTGAATGGAGAATTGCTTACCTTTCTTGGATAATTAAAATGTAATTGAGGAGACAAAGAGGGCATAAAAATAAAGATAGAGGCAGCGGTTCAGGAGGCAGGAGGATTGCAAGTTAGAGACCAGGGGCAGTCTGTGTAACTCAGCAAGACCCTGTCTCAAAAGGTAAAAAAATAGGCTGGGGATGCAGCTCAGTGGTCCAGCACTTGCAGAACATGCAAGTGTGAGGCCATGAGTTCAACCCCCCATACCAAAAAATAAATAAATAAAGATAGAAGGAATCATGAAAAAAAACTTTTCTAATGTTCTTTGAAATGCGCTTATGTTTCTTTAAAATGGAAAACTATTTAAAAAAAAAAAAAACTTCCCGGGTACGGTGGTACACGACTGTAATCCCAGTGGCTTGGGAGGCAGAGGCAAGAGGATTGCAAGTTCAAGACCAGAGGCAGTCTGAGTAATTTAGCGAGACCCTGTCTCAAAAAGTAAAAAAAAAAAAAAAAAAATGGACTGGGGGTGCAGCTCAGTGGTCCAGCACTTGCAGAGCATGCAAGTGTGAGGCCCTGGGTTCAATCCCGAGTACCAAAAATAAAAACTTAAGAGTGAAAAATTCTCTAATCATCACAAATTTTTTAGCCAAGAACCTCCTAAAAGAAAATACGTGAAATGACAAGAAAATGTCAATATGAAACCATTTTTGTACATACAAACCCCCCTAGAAATTACAAATGATTCATCTTCAATTTCAGAGACCCTTATGAAAGCTGTATACATATTGGCACTCGGAGTCCATCGATGGGAATTCACTGCTCAAGAACTTGTTTGCCATGTTTTACAAAAATTACTGATGGCTTTTGAGATAATTGTTCTGTGCCTTCTTTAAATAAATAAAATTTATCTGAAATCAGAAATGTCCCTTTGAGGCGTGTTTTCAATGCCTTGAAGAAACTGTGAGCTTAGTCCAAAAGTATTGTGATTAATAGATTCTATTTTGGTAGGCTATAAAGGTTCTTGCCTGCAGCCATAGCACTGTGGCATTTGATCCCATCAGATCTTGGAAGCTAAGCAGGGTTAGGCTTGTTTAGTACTTGGATGGGAGACCTCCTGGGAACACCAGGTGCTGTAGGCTTGGGAAAAAGACCCGGCAACCCACTCCCAAAAAACAATCAGCCATTGAAAACCCTATGAATAGCAGAGAAGCACTGATAGCAGTGTTTCTCCTGTTGCACATAGGGTCCGACTATGAGTCGGATACCGACTTGCCAGCACCTAATAACAACAATAACATAAAGGTTCTTACCAGTCAGATAAAGGAGCACGTGGCACCAAATATCTATCTGACCTAATACCAACTAGTTTGACTGGAAATTATATTCTTTAGTGCTTACAGGAAGTAGGTTTTAATTTTTCTGCTTTATTAAGATAATCTAATATTGTAATTGCTATTAAAGAATGCATCCCTCAAGAGGCTGAGGCAGGAGGATGGGAAATTTGAGGCCAGAGCAGGAAAATAGTGAAGGGAAATGTTAAGTGCCACTAATGTTTGTGGTGGCTACCTCATCAGCTGGTGAAAACATGGTCTAGCAGTTAATCAGCTTTCATTCCGAGCCCTAGAACTGGAAAAAAATTAAAAGCATATTTAGAAAGGAGATCCTGAAAAATACTAATGAACACAGGGCCTCGCACCTGCATACTTTGCAAGTGCTAGACCACTGAGCTGCATCCCAGCCCATTTTTTTGACTTTTTGAGACAGGGTCTCACTAAGTTATGCAGACTGCCTCTGGTCTTGAGCTTGCAATCCTCCTGCCTCCGCCTCTCAAGCTGCTGGGATTACAGGCGTGCGCCACCGCGCCTGGCAAGAAAAGAGCTCTTAAATGTCTGTCTTGGGCTGGGGATGTAGCTCAGTGGTGGAGCATTTGCTTAGCATGTATAAGGTCCAGGATTCGATCCCCAGCACAGCGGGGAAAAACGTCTACCTTAAAACTGGAACAGGTGAAGAGAGTGTCTTGCAAAAGATTTACAAAAGACAAAATACTATTGTTATTAGGTGCAGTTGATTCAGGTCCAACTCATAGTGACCCTACGTACAACAGAGTGAAACACTCCCCTACACTGCGCTGTGCCTGAGAATATGTCAGTGCTTCTCTGCTATTCATAGGGTTCTTCATGGCTGATTGTTTCGGGATTGTTTGGGGAGTGGGCTGCCAGGTCCTTTCTCCCATTTCAATGGTACTGAGGCTGGAACCCAGGGGCTCAAAGCACTCAACCAATTTAGCTAAACCTCAGACCCAGACAAAATACTAGAGTCCAAGAAATATAATTTTTTGGTGATACTTAGGGGTTGGACCCAGCCCTTACACATACTTCTGCATGTGCTCAGCCACTGGGCTGCACACTTAACCTATTTTTTACTTTTTATTTTGAGTCAGGGTCTCACTGCTACGTAGGCTGCCTCTAGCCTCAAACTCACAATCCCCCTCCAAACCTCCCAAGTCACCGGGATTACAGGTGTGTGCCACCACACCTGGCCCTGGATTTTTAAAATTTCATCCTGCTCTTAATCAAACAATCACAAATTTTAAAGCTGTGGCTACCAGTTTTAAAGTAGGATTTCTGGCACTGACAGTGTAGGAAACAGACACTTCCAAGCAATGCCGGTGGAAGTGGCAGTTGCTACAACCTTCCTAAACATGAATGTGACTTCATTTTGAAAACTTAACATTAAAAAAAAAAAATGCACCTGGCACGGTGGTGGACGCCTGTAATCCCAGCAGCTCGGGAGGCACAGGCTGGAGGATCGCAAGTTCGAGACCAGAGGCAGTATGCGGTGTAACTTAGCGAGACCCTGTCTCAAAAAGTAAAATCATGGGCTGGGGGTGCAGCTCAGTGGTCCAGCACTTGCAAAGTGCATGCAAACACAAGGTCCTGGGTTCGACCCCTAGTACCAAAAAAAAAAAAGTTACATCTTTTTATGTATTGTTGTTGTTGTTGTTAGGTGCCGTCGAGTCGGTATCCGACTCATAGCGACCCTCTGTACAACAGGGGAAACACTATTGTCAGTGCTACTCTGCTGTGCATAGGGTTTTCAATGGCAGATTGATTTTTGGGAGGGGGTTGCCAGGTCCTTCTCCCAAGCCTACAGCTTCTGGTGTTCCCAGGCGGTCTCCCATCCAGGTACTAACCAGGCCTGACCCTGCTTAGCTTCTGAGATCTGACGGGATCGGATGCCACAGGGCTACCGCTGCAGGCTTTTTATGTATAATATGATATAATTTTTTGGATCATCTCTTTAAAATTTTTATGATTTTTTCCTCTAAGAATACTTTCAATATTTTATACAGGATTTATTCTTCAGTTCTTGATAATCTCTACAAGCAATTTCTTTCATTCCATTCTTTTTTTTTTGCTAGTGACATTGTTTGGATGAATTGAAAGATTAACCTTATATATTAACTTTATTACAAACAATGTCTCCTATCTACAAATGAGGCTTGTCTGATATTGACAGAACCATACCAGCTTTTCTTTAAGATGTGCTGGAGGTTTTTTCTACCTGTTTATTTTCTGGTGTGTGTGTGTGTGTGTGTGTGTCCTTCAGGTATAGTTATGTGAAAAGAATACACCTAAACATTTATATTTAATTTGGTGATATCTTCCTTTCAGCTGGCAAGTGTATCCTGTTTATACTTATACTAATTAGTGATGCATTTACACAGCTTTCTCCTACCTTACTGTACTCTGACAATTTGATTCAGCATTTCTGTTTCTTTTCAATCCTCCCTTATTCTTAAGATTTATGGCTAGATCTTCCCTCTAACAAGCCAAGGATTGAGCATAATCTCACTTTCCATGACATTCTCGCACGTCAACATCCACTCCCTTACATTAATATGATCTAGAATTTTATGCCTGAATAATGGTGAGTAAAATTTCCCTTTTTGTAGGCTTTGGTTTCTGTTGTATCTTTAAGTCAACAAACTTTTCCAAGCTACTTGATCATCTTTACTTTCTTGAGTGGGTGTGTAAAGATGGAGTCTTGGGTACCAGGAAAACACAGCTGATCACCCTCTGTCCTGTGGAGCTCCTTATCACGTCAGTGCTTCACTCCCAGCTCTCTACAGGCAGGCAGCATGAGAAGACACTCCTTAGATTACACCCTGCACCTCCTGGTCTGCTCAACCGCTTACACACAGACCCCTTCTCTCTGCCTGGACTTCTCAAGAGGCCCACAACGGTGTCTGAGCCACTGTGGGGCAGACACTGACCACCCTGGGGCAGACGCAGAACTCCTCAAACCCCATCCACTTCATCATCCTCTGCCCCAGGCTGCCGCCACCACCCCAACACATTCTCCCATCCATTCACATACATGTGCATTCTTGCACACGTGCACAAACACACCAATTGAAAACAACCCCTGCCATGTTTTCTAACTCTTGATCTTTTCCTTCTGTAATTTCTTCAGATGGGGAGGATGAGAGCCAGTTGTCTCTGCTAGCTCAGCATCTTACAAGAATTTAAACCTTAGAAAATGGTGTGTATGGAAATGTCCCTCATGGGATTTTCATAATCTTAAAACACTCATGTTTAAAAAAAAAATCCTTACTAAGGTTTTTAAGAAACAGGTTTGATATACCCACAGAATCAAATACAATGTAGTATTAAATTATGTGGTAGGAAAAAAAGCATCAAATGATGTAGGAAAATAATCTTAGTATACTGATAAATGGAGAAATAAATTTACCAAAAAAAGGTTATAACATGTTCTGAATGCTTTATTTATGTATATATGAATTGTGACCACAAAATATGTGAATGTTTTAAATAAGAAAAATGTATTACATTAAAAGACACATTACCATTAACTCTCTTCAAAATAC
>VMDO01022875.1:0-32703 GCA_007922755.1 Pedetes capensis | reverse complement strand
AATTATTTTTTTCTACTTAATTACTACCCTGGGTATTCACAAATGCCCTGTTAAATCTGCTCTCACTTCAGTTAGAAAGTAAGGTATACAGAAAATCAGAATATCTTTGTATAAAATAATTATATAAAGCTCACTAACATTATTATACATATTTCATGTCCTTTCCTCTTCAGATATGATTCTTTGGCCTTGAGTAAAACAATATCTGAAACAACTTTTGTGGCCTTAATTTAATTACCTCTACTTAAGTAACATTTATTTATAATACATGTTATAAGTGTACTTTGAATAGAAAATATTTTGATACACTCTTATTTATATCAATATTTATAAAAAACAAAAATTCTATAGCTTCTATGAAAATTACCATTTTTTAAGTTTGTATGACTGTTTTGATAAATATTATTCCATTTAAATATAAAAACAACATCTCTATAGGTGAGTGTAATGAGCAACATTAACAATCCATTAGCCTTCAAAATATCATTCATTCTAAGTAAATTTTAAATAAACACAATTATTTTATATGTAGGGCTGGAATACTCTTCTGCAGTTTAATAAAATCTTCCTACTTATTTCTTTATTGTCTCATTTAGATGTTGGAAGTTAGATATGTGCAGATCTAATGGTAATATGTTAAGTCATTATTCACTTCAGATCTTCAAAGTTTTGTAGATTCTCTTTTCAGCAGTCTTTACTTGACATATTAACATTTATTGCAGATAGTAATCTACAAAGACCACATTAATACTTCAGTTTTAGAGGTTCCTTAATACCTCTAGTACCTTTCAAAAGATTATTACAATAGAAGAAGAGCCAGCATAATCATGAACATTTTGCAAAATATCCAAAGATGACTTAATGGGTCCTTAAAAATTCCAGTAGTGTAGTAAAAATCACAAGGCTTTGTATTGTCTGTATTTGGTAGAAATGCTTGGCAACATTTCTCTAACCTGTGTTCTGTTGAACTAGTCACCAAGATAAGAAATCTTTGCCTTTATCATATTTTTCATGTTTTAAAAATGATTGATGTCAGAATGTTGTCAAGTTTCATCTCATAAAATATGTTAACTGACTATGTTTATACTGTTTGAAAATTGGTCTTTTTCTAATATTTAGGATGAAATAATGCACTCTAGGACGTAGGTTTAATAGTAATTGTCTTCTGGTCTTATTCCCAGAAACCAACAGCAGTTATTTTAATTCAGTGCTTATACAACTTCTCTTCACCTTTGCAGCTATGGTCCTGGCACAAGTTATCATGAAATCTCACTGAGATTGGTGCAGTAACTTCATAATTTTTTTTAGTTCCTCCAATTTTGACCTTGTCTTCTTTACTACAACAAAACAACCAGAATTATTCACTTAAAACCTAGTAGTCATATTATGTCACTTTTTTACTCATAGTCTTAAAAAACAATGAAGATGTTGTCTGATGTGCCCCCCAATGTGATCCTCCGCCCACACCACCATAGTATACTTTCTCCTTCTCTTTTTACTCTCAGCTGCATAAGCTGTTTTGCTGTTTCTCAGCTATAAAATGCATTTTATGAAAGCATAGCCATTAGACATGTGGTTTCCTCTGCTTGATATTCAGATGTCTCACACTCTTCTTACTGTTCAGGTCAATCTTGTATGTTCCAATGAGATCAACAGTGCCCACCCTGTAAACACCTTACTCCCCCCAATCCTTTAACCATCTGTCTACTTTTTTGCTTTAATTTTCCTTCTAAAACTTCTTGGCATCTAACTTGACTCACATTCACTTGTTAATGTGTTTACCACCTTATCCTGAATAGAATATGTAGTATACATAGTTATTTATTGAAAAAAAAAATTAAATGGATACATTGTGGGGTGCGCTCCTCACCAGTCTGGCCCAGATGTTCTGACAGGAGGTGTGGCCACGCACACAGATAACTAAACACAACTCACTCAGGACTCTTGCATGAGGGGCACAGACTCCTACAGCCCTTGGCAACACCAGCAGAGGGGAGAAAGGAAAAGCTTTGGGCGTTTTTGCCTTGGGGGTACCCAAAGGTCTCTATTGTCTCTTTCTCTCTGCCTTCACAAGGGGATAGAGGACCCCAACAAGTGCACAGCTATAACAAGTGTTAGCAGCCTAAGTAGCTTTGCCTGTAGTCTATCTTTCCTTGAGAGCGCCCTTTAGTCATCCTGGTCTCAGTGGTCATGAGGAGAGATGCTTTGATGTTACTGGTTGAATCAAGAGAGAGAGTTCTTTCTTCCTCAGTACTCAGATGGAGAGAATTCTATCTTGATCAGTAGTCCAGGAGGGAGAGTGGGATGGAGAGAGGAGAGAGGGAGAGGGAGAAAGAAAGGGAGAGGGGAAGAGGGAGGGAGGGAGGAGAGAGAGAGAGAGAGAGAGAGAGAGAGAAAGAGAGAGAGAGAGAGAGAGCGCGCAAGCTAGCGCACTCTGCTGCAGTGCAACTCCTTACATCTTAAATAGTTTGCCCTGAATGGCTTGAGCCAATTAGCTTTGAGTCCTTTGTTTTAAATTTGCCCAATCAGGTTTGGGGATTTATGAAAGGTTTTCTACAAATGTCCAATCAAGTTACTTTCACTTTCCCTAGATTTCTAATTTACAAACCAGACTTTCAAAAGCCATTTTCCCAGTTTGGGTTTTTTGCTAATTTCCTCTCAGTTCTCCCTACAGATACATGAAAGGGAAGAGTTTTTCTTCTATAGCAGGGGCAAGTGATCTAAAACCTCTATGTTCAATTCTGCCCAGCCACATGTTTTTATAAATGAATTTTATTGGAAACATTCATGCAAACTTGTTTATGTGTTGTTTAGGGGAAATTCTATATCACCACAACAGAGTTCAATAGTTGTGCCAGAATATGAAGTTAATACAAGTCAAAATATAAACTGAATTTTTATAGGAAAGGATAACCATTGTTCACATAACTACTTTTCATTATCTAACTCTTCTTTTGCAAATGAGCAAAAGCATCTATGATTATAGAATTCAAAATTTTCATCAAGCAATTTAAATTAGATTTTGTTAACTTGTGTGAAATAATATTTAGACTAGATCAGGGAATGTGGTTTTCATGTCACAAATTTTATATGAAAATTGGTAATAATTTGAAGCAAATTTTACCTTTTCTGTAATTGGAAGCTAGGAATACATCTAATAAGATTGATACAAAACACTATTAGATGACTATTTATTAAAAATATTGAGAGAGATCAGTGGAAAATACAGTAAAGCAATCTGGATGCAAGAGATATCACTTCCCATAGATATGTTGCTTTATCTTTAAGGTCTTAGAATTCATGTGGGAAGGAACACATGATGTTTAGATCTAGTGAGCAATTAAATATTTAATGACAAAGAGCAGTAATAGGTAGGAAATGTTTTCATTGATTATTTCTTAACCAGTCAGTAATTGCATATAAAAGTCATATATTAGGAACTTAATGAGCAATACAAATTGCTCTGCCAAAACTGGCATATCATTATCACAGAATTTATGTTGTAGCTGCCCTCATTTTCCCTTATGGTTTTGAAACCTTAGTAGAGGAAAGAACACTAAATTTAAGTTGACATTTGCTTTATTGTCCCAAGTCTGTTCAGTTGTTAAAGACAAGTATTGTCTTTGATTTCTGTACTCACATGTAGAATATGTTCCAGAAAAATGATTTCTTACTCCAGTTCTCTGAAAAAGAAGTAATTCTTAGATTAAAAATCAAATAGTCAATAATTTCACATTTATTATTAGGAAATGTATGCATTATTAAACATTTATTTGAAAACAGAAAGAGCAAAATACAATTTTATTTCACACTCAATTATTTTGAATTTTGTCATAAGTAAGTCAGATAACTACTTCTGGATTTTCTTTATTTGGATTAGTGAATTATTGTAAATTAATCTTAATATATCTAACACATAGAGTAGGAACTATAATTTTCCACCCATTCATTCTAGAAGATCTTCTTTGTTCCCCAAATGAATATCTCCCTCTTCTTGTCTCCAATAGTTAACTATTATTCAGATATTCACAGCAATGACTTCCTAGACTTTTTTATGGTTTGTCCAAGAAGTGTGTATCATTATACAGCACAATTTTGTTTTCTCCATTTTTAAATTTTACTGTGACTTTTGCAGTATCTATGTCCCCATCCATTTTCTTTTCATTATAATCTATCTCTTGCAGACTCTGTGAAGTTATACCTGGAAGATTTCCATGAATCTGGATCAGCTTGAGTACAAACTCATGGTGCAGTATATTGTATTTCAGAAAAAGATATTATCAAAGTCTTTAGATGATAAATTATTTTAATAGAAGGCACAGAATATTTGTCTGATGTCTTTTAATTCCCTCCAGACGCTTATAGTCAAAAGTTCATCTTTGGAACATGTTAAAACAGGTGGTAATTGAATTTTTACGTCATTTTTAACTTTTCATGTGAAGTAATTTTGCAAAAATATGTTACTTCACTTGCTGGATGTTACCCAATAGCAAGACTCAGAGAAGAAAGGCAGAATTCTTTTATTTACTCAACATTTAAGAAACAACTTTGTTCAGTTATCTTCAGAAAATGATACCTTTTTTTTGAACCATGAACTCACATATATGTGATGCATTTCAATTGGTTACACTTCCTATCCATATTGAAATTCAATTTGCCCCATCTTTGATGTATGAAACCTTGGCAGGTTGGCTCTTAAATTCTTTAGACATTATATCAATGGTCATTGGTAGCATTCTTGCTATCTGATATGTCAAGATCATTCCTACTTGATGTTGTAAATTTTCTTCTAGCAATGAGAAAATACCTATTTCTCTGTGAAAACAATTTTTATTTTAATGAAAATTACTAAAATCTGAGTTTATAAATTTTAAGACCTCCTACAGGGATTTAAGATCCATAGATACAGACACAGATACACAACATAAAATGATTTGCAATACCATCCTGATATTTCTACTTCCATTTCAGATCCAAAGTTATGGGATTTTTACAAAACTTCATTTGTGTGACGTTCTTATCACAATTCTTATGCATACCAGATAATTCTGATTCTCTAAGACACAGAAAATAAAAGAGTGAGAATATCCCGTAATTAATCACTTGATTTCACATTGTATATGCAACTGTCTCGAGATAATAGCAAGACTGTCTCTAAGTATGATTAGTAGCAAGAGTTTTGTTGTTATTGGTGTTATATTCTGCATTGTTTCTAGTTTCCAATATCATATCTGTGTTGATTATGTGTATCTTGTCTCCTTTATCCTGATCAATCCAATTAGAAAATTATAAATTGCACTGACCTTCTCAAAGTACCAATATTTGGTTACATTGATTTTATTTAATATTTTCTATGGTCAAGTGTTCTCAGTGTGGCTATTAAATTAATATGATGTTCTTTCATGATTTAATTTTCAATCTTGCTGACTTTCATTTTAGGTTTTGCTCAGCTTTCTTCTATTTATCAATTAGGTGTAAAACTAAACACAATTTTTTCTCCAATGTCATCCCATCTATTTTTAGGTTGGTTTTAAACTGAAGTATATCTCTTAAAGTATTTTGCTTACTTATAATTACAATTTAATTATTCAGTGAATTTAAAGATGAATTGGATATTTTCCTGAAGATAATTTTCAGAAGATAACTTTGCCAATTTGTAGCATGTATTGTTTTTAAGGATTTAATTAAACCCTTGAACTCTGTTGAAACAATTTAAGTATAGCTGCATCTCAGTAGCTAGTACACAGGAGGAATCCAAGGAATGTTAGGCAATGTAATTTACATCATTTATAAACTGAGAATGACCATTTGTGAAAAATTTATCTTGTGCCTTGTGATTTTTGTTTGAAAAAAAGTTCAATGAGGTCACTGCATGATTTTCATAGTGCGCTTTCCAAACAAGCTACATTCTCTAGTCACTAGTCACTAGGGATTACAAATAGATAATCATGTAGAAAATTATTTTTAAATTAATAAGGTAAAATGAAAAAGAATTTAAAATCAATATTAAGGGAAATCAGCCAGATTGAGATTTATGGTAGTGGTAACTATAGGATCATAAGTATCACACAGAAGCTGGAAATGAGGTAGACTAGAAAGGAAGATTACCATGGTGATTAAGGAACAAATGGTAAATTTATGACATATCTTGAAGCATCATTTCTGAGTGCAGAAAAAACATCAGAATATGTTTAACCATTTAAAATGAAAGCAAAAATATAGATACAATGAAAAAATCACGTATGTACAATTTTTAACCTTTTGAGTTCTAGACAATGATGAGAAAGAGAAGTTTATCCTAAAGTAAAGGGAAAGGTGTGACAGAATGAATTTTCTGTGACTTCAAAAGGAAACTGTAATATAAAAGCCACATTTAACCAGTTGTAAAATATCATGTGAGGTTCACATTTAATGTCAATAATAAATTTAATGGAAGATTATGATAGTTCAGATATTTTCAATACTTTTATGAAAGAAAACATCTATTCATTGTCACCTTATTATAACTTTTAAATAGCACTTGACATTATAATGTATTCATTAGTACTTATACTCAGAAATTAATTACTTTTTATTGGCATTTCACAGAAGGACTTAATACTCATGTTATCTACAGAGAAAGCAAACTTCATCACCCTTATGTAAAACCTAAAATGATATGGATGCTAAGTGGATGCTAAGTGGATGCTAAGTATGCCTAAGAAATGTATCACATTTTGTTGTGCTCACTATCAAAATTCTGAGAATGCTGTATCATTTTCAATGTAGTCCTATTTTAATATATATTTCTTAACTTCAATATGTTATATTAGTAATAACCTCTTATAACAAGATTTATTTAATTTTACATTATTTTACCTTGACCAACTTCATGTGCCAGATCCTAAAGAATGATGTTTAAATATAAACTTAATGATTTTTTGTTGCTGTTGTTAGCTGCCGTCAAGTCAGTACCCGACTTATAGTGACCCTGCGTACAACAGGGGAAACACTATTAGCAGTGCTTCTCTGCTGTTCATTGGATTTTCAATGGCAGATTGATTTTTGGGAGTGGGTTTCAGTGTCTTTCTCCCAAGCCTACAGCACTTGGTGTTCCCGGGTGGTCTGGCATCCAAGTTCTAACCAGGCCCGACCCTGCTTAGCCTCCAAGATGTGATGGGATCAGATGCCACAGGGCTAAGGCTGCAGGCTCCTTAATGATTTAGAAATATTTATTAAATTTCATAAAGGGAATAAAGTCTCCACAAGTAAAGAGAATTCATGCCAATATTCAGTGAATTTGGACAAATGTGTTAGTTAACAAAACTATGTGAGAAAGATTAGGACAGAAGATAAATATAGATTAATAAGGAAAATGTTTTATGTGCACAAAGATGCCATTACATATGCCCATGTATTTTATAACTATATCTATCACTTATCTCAGGGATCTGTAAACTCCATCATGCAAGACCAATCTGGTCTGCTATTTGTTTTCATCAACAAATTATTATTGAAACTCAGCTATGATTTTTTGTTGGTGTATTATCTATGGCTGCTTACCTATTACAATGCCAAATTTGAGTAATTGAGAAAAGATTTGGATAGACCATAAACCATTGACAATAATAGGTCCCTTTCTAGGAAATAGGTTGTCTATACTTGAAAAACAGCATCAATGAAAATATCAATATCTAGTCATCTAATTAGTTTACATATATATATTTCTAATACATGCATATTTGTATATATATATTTCCAAATGTTTATTTTATTTTATTTTACTATTTTTGCAGGACTAAGAGTTGGATCAAAGGACATGCTAGGCAAGTGCTTCACAGTAGAGCTACATTCTCAGCTCCTTTTTATTTTATTTATTCATCTAGTTTTTGAGAGAGAGAGTTTCACTAAGTTGCAAGGGCTACTGCTGGCCTCAAACTTGCCATCCTCCTGCCAGCATCTATTGAGTTGTTGGGAATTCAAGTGTGTGCCATGGTGCTCAGCACAAATGTCTATTTTAAACACATATATATTCTTCCAAAAATTTTTATGATGTTCAAAGTTAAAAACAAAATAAGATGAATCACTATAAGAGAACACCAACACAAATTATATAACCAAAAGAATAGCAGTATTTTAATTTTACTAAATAATTGAATTTGTGCACTTGTTTATTCTCAGATTTCTGATAGATATCACAATAATGTTAAAATACTGAGGTACTTATTCCAATTAGAAAGTGTGATAAATGAAAGCAAATTCCAGAGAATGAGGAGTACTTGCATTGTTATATTCTTCTGGAGATTTAAAGAAAGCAATCAAGTTGAATGCAGAAATAGAATCCGTTTCTATTAAAACATGGTTTTTAGTACAAAGTGCCTCATAAAACAGGTTTCCTAAGGGATTCATCAATCAAAAATATACAAACAAAATAAAATTCACTTTATATGTTAGGAATAAATCTGTAACAATATGAAAAGACATATAATTTTGTAAAAAAGAGAATTGCAGTAGCCTATTTAAGTGGGGTAAGCAAAAATGTATTTCAAGAGTCTTTTTTATTTTGTATTTTTATATGTCTGAATGCTAAAGTCAATATGTGTTCCCTAAAGTATAACATGAAGGATGTATATGGTTGATTTTTGTAATTTTTTTCTGAAAATTTTCAAAACATGTTCATTTAACTTAGTGCCTTTGTCCTGATGTGTGTAGGAACAGTAATATTGATTGTATTTTGACCTAAGAAATGCTTAGAGGAATTGAAAGAGTAAAGCAATATAAAACCTAAGGACTGCTGATTGGTAGTACTCATCTCTTATTTCTGAATGAAAGAAAAAGAGTTTCCTTATAATTTATTATTCACTTGTAATGTTTTATGAAATATGTTGATATATCTTTAGCATCATGCTGACAACTCATTGATTATAGTTGACTCCATGTATTGCTAATATCGTAAATATTTTATTTTATTTGGTCAATATTGTAAGAGATAATCTTAAATATTTAATAAGATAACTGATAAAATATGTTTTACATTATTTCATATGAAGAAAGTTGGTAGTTTTACAAGGTTATTACTTTTTAAAGAAACATATAAAGGCAGTTAAAACCTGAAAATACAGAATTTTTTCATTAACAACGTTGTTGTTGTTGTTGTTGTTGTTGTTGTTGTTGTTGTTGTTGTTAAGTGCGATTGAGTCAGGTAAAACTTATAGCAACCCTCACCTGGTTTTCAATGGCTGATTATTTAGGGGATTACTTTGGGAATGGATTGCCACATTCTTCTCCCATTGTTTTTGCAGTTCTGGGGATAGAACCTGGGTCCTCAGAGAGTGCAGTGTGACACTCCTCCAACTGAGCCAAAGCCCCGTCCACCTATAATCATTATTGATAAATCATATTAAACTATTTATCTGGAGAAGTATAGTGGCAATACACCAGAAAAGGTTTCTTTTTGTTTGTTTGTTTTCTTTTTTCTTTTCTTTCTTTTTCTTTTTTGGAACTTGGGGGTTGAATCCAGGGCTTTACACATGCTTTTGCAAGTGCTCTACCACTGTGCCACATGCTCAGCCCAATTATTACATTTTATTTTGAGTCAGAGTCTTACTAAGTTACACAGGTTGCCTCTGGCCTCGAATTTATAATCTTCCTGCTTTTGTTTCCCAAGTTGTTGGGATGACATACAACCATCACGACACTAGGCTAACAAAAGGTTTTTATAAAATACTCTTATTTCTTAAAGAAAAGAATAAAAGATAGATTTTGCCTTTCTACTTAAATTCATCAACTGTCCTTTTATTGTTGTTAACATTTTTCTTTGGCCAATTTGGAAGAGAATCTGTGTCCGTCATTCTGACGAACAATATCACAGTGACTTGAATTTCGGTTTTCTAAAGTGGAAACTGACAATCAGGTTGATGTGTTTAATAAATAGAGAAATAGTTTTCATTAACCTCATTGGATTTTAATATTATGGATAGGCCTTTTACTTTTTGAAGGGAATTTTATATTTCATTTTTACCCTACTTTTGGAGGAGAATTATATGATCTATATTATCATGTTTCTTCACTGTCACATTCACATTCTCTACATGAAAATAATAGATAAATATACAAACAAGAACCACCATTTCAAGTTTATAAGAGAAGTTTATCAAGTTATTCAGAAAACCTTCAGTTCAAGTTTGCCAAGACTTTGATTTCAAACATGAACAGGGACTCAGGGCAATAATTTATTTTATTAGAGACAAAATAAATTACATAAAATTAATGACATATTCTCTCTCTGTAATCCACCAAACACCTATTCAAATATTAAGTGATGATCATTCAATAAAATCTTATTCTGATAGTAAAGTATCCAGCCCAGTTTCCCTCTGATATATTTCCATTTTGATGATTGAAAACATAGGATGTTATATTTCACTATGTGAAAAGAACAAGTCTATATTTTTCTATTGTTTTATCAAGCAAATGCAATATTTCAGTAAAGATTAAGTACAATGTATTCTGATACATGTCAAGCTAAGAGAAATTAATTTTGAAATATTCAAAGGAGTAGCTTTTTGTTATAAATGTTTGCATGTCTAAAATTGCATTCAATGCTAGAAAAAGATAATTTATGTTTAGTCTGCCACATATAATATTGCCTATGATTTTTACTGCCATAATTCAGGTCATCATTGTACTGTACATTATAGCCAGTTATACATTTTATGAGACATTAATCAGGCTACCATCTGTTTCAGGATATTAAAAACAGCCTTGCTAAAGGAGAAGAATGAACAGAAGATTTCTTAGAAAAACTCAATTATTAATACAACAGTTCACTTAGTTCAGATTTTTATCATACTCTTGTTACAATTCTTTATGTGTGCATATGCACATACATACTTCAAATTGGATATCATAAAATAGAAAAAGATTATTCCACTAAAAGCAATATTTTCATTGTCTAAACTTCATTTGTAAAAGCTTTTGTAGAAAAAAAAGTGATCACTGGGCCCAGTGACCTGCAATCGCAACAATGCGGTGGGGTGGGGGCAGAGGAAGAGTAATTGTCAAATTGAAGCCAGAGACAGCTTTCATATTTTAGCAACAATCTGTCTCAAGAAAAATCAATGAGACAAAGAAAGTTGAGGGTGTAACTTAGTGGTAGTGAGCTTGCAAAGTGTGTTTGAGGCCCAGGGTTGAGCCCGCCGGTAGCACCAAAAATCAAAATAGTAATCAATAGTTTCTTAGCAGTGAACTTATTCCCATGGACTAGACTCGCAATATAGCCTTGTTGTTCTTAGGTGCTCTCCAGTCAGGTCTGATTCATAGTGACCCTATGTGCAACAGAAAAAAAAACACTTCCTGATTCTGTGCTAGGCACACAGTCTTTTTTATGTTTAAGCCCATTGTTGCAGACACTGTGTCAATCCATCTAGTTTAGAAGCTTCCTTTTTTCACTGACCTGCCACTCTCTCAAACATTATGTCCTTCTCCAAGGATTGGTCCCTCCTGACAATATGTCCAAGATACATCAGACAGTTTAGCCACCCTGGCATCCAAAGAGCACTTTGGCCGCACTTCTTCTAGGACAGATCTGTTAGTTCTTTTTGCAGTTCAGGATATATCAAATATTTATCTCCAGCACCATAATTCAAAAGCATCATTTATTTTCCTGTCTCACTTATTCAGCATCCATCTTTCAGAAACATATAATGAGATTGAAAATACCAAGTTTTGAGTCAGGTGCACCTTTGCCTTCAATGTGACATCTTTCCAGCGTATTAAAGAGGTCTTTTACAATAGCTTTTCCCAATGCAGTCTTGATTTTTTGACTGCTGCTATTATAGAACCATGTAAATCAAAATACTGGACAAATTCAGTGTCTTCCCTATTTATCATGAGCTGCGTATGGACCAAGTTGTGAGGATTTTTGTTTTGCTGATGTTAAGGCACAATCTGTACAACTGATGGCTGTGTTCATCGATCTTCATAAGCAAATGTTTCAAGTCCTCTTCATTTTCAATAAACAGAATTTTGTCATCATCATAATGCAGGTTGTTAATAAGTCTTCTCCCAATAAAAATGGCACTTTTTCTTCATAAAGTTCAGCTTTTGGGATTATTTGCTCAGCACAGAGATTGAAGAGGTATGGTGAAAACATACAGCCCTGACATACACCTTTCTTGACTTTCAACCAGGCAGTGTTTCCTAGTTCTGTTCAAACAATTGCCTTCAGGTCCATGTACAGATTTCTCATGAATAAAATTAGGTGCTCTGGTATTCCTATACTTCTCAGTGTCACTGATAATTTATTTTGAAGGACATAGTCAAATGACTTTGTATATTAAATAAAACACAGATGTCTTTCTGGTATTCTCTGATTTTGGCTAATATCAACTTGACATCAGAAATGATGTCCAGAGTTCCATACCTTCTTCTGAAACTGGCTTGATTTTCTGGCAATTCCCTATCTATATACTGCCAAAGTCACCTTTGAATGAACATTAACTAAATGTTACTCGTGTGTGATATTAATGATATTTTTTGACAATGGCCACATTTGGCTGAACCTCCTTTCTTGGGAATAGTCACAAATATGATCTCTTCCAGTCAGTTCACCTGGTAGCTGTTTTCCAGATCTCTTGACATAAACAAGTGAGTGCCTCCAGTGCTACATCTGTTTGTTGAAACATCTCTGCCACTATTCAATCAATTCCTGGAGCTTTGTGCCTGATCAATTCCTCCAAGGCAGCTTCCACTTCATCTGTCAGTATTATTGGTTCCTGATCATATTCAACCTCCTGAAATGGTTAGTCATCCACTATTTTCTTTGGATATAAAGATTCTATTTATTACTTCCATCTTCCTTTGATGTTTCCTGTATAGTTTAATATTTTCCATGGAGAATCCTTCATTATTGCCACTTCCATTCATGTAACAGCCATTTATGCTGGCAAAACAATGTATTAGTAATGAAACAGCTATTGGTCTGACAAAATTCTATCATGCAATCTCCAGCATTATTTCTGTAGCCAAGGCCATATTTTCCAAGTACTGAGCCACCTTCATTTCCAACTTTTGCATTACAGTCAGCAGTAATCATCAGTACATCTTGATTGCACATTCAATGTCTTTTAGCCTGCAGAAGCTAGCGAAAATCTTCTCTATCTTCCTTTGTGGCCTTAGTGGGGGGTGTTTAAATCTGAATAATAGGTATATTCACTCACCTTCCTTGTAGGTATAAGGATTTACTCTATTACTGACAGCATTTTATATTAGGACAGATCTCACGATGTCTTTTTTGATGATGAATGCAACCTCATTTCTTTTTTATCTCTCATTCCTGGCAGAGTAAATCATAAGATTATCTGATTGAAAATGGCCCATGCCAGTCCATTTTAGCTCAACAATGCCTAGAATGTTGCTGTATATATGTTCTATGTCCCTTTTGATGATTACTAATTTTCCTAGATTCATGCTACCTACATTCCATGTTGTATTATTAAAGTATGTTTATAGTAGTTGCTTCTCATTTTGAGTTATGCCATATCAGTAAATGGAAGTTCCTGGAGCTTTACTCCATATCCATTATTAATGTACACACTACATTGAGGAGTAAAGACTCCAGCCATCCTTTCAGTGCCTTGTAACCGGGAGGGGGGCTTATTTTCTGCCACTATATCTGATGGTTTTTCTCTGCTGTTCATAGGGTTTTCAATGGGTAATTGTTTCAGGAGCAGATTAGCTGTGTCCTTCTGCCTAGTCTGTCTTAGTTTGGAAACTCAGCTGAAACCTCTCCACCATGAGTGACTCTGCTGACATCTGTAATACTGGTGGTATAGCTTTCAGCATCATAGTACCATGTAAAACACAACAGTACAGCAAAATGACAGACTTGTGGGGACAACATAGCTTACTGAATTTAAAATTCATGTAGATTGCCTAATTATTCTATTATTCAACTCCATTTATCAAAACACTATTCATTTAAGAAGATTATAGTTGTAACTGAAGAGCTTAAGGTCACCAGGTGCCATGGCCCATACTTATAATCTCATCAATTGCAGAGGCTAAAGAATCATGAGTTTGAGGCCAGAGGCAGCCCATGCACCTTACAAGATGCTGTCTCAAAACTTAAAAATGACCTATAAAAAAGAGCTGGTATCTATATCAGTGTTGGAGTTCTTGTAACCTCTGATTTTGGCACCCCAATCCTACAGCCTGCAGCTGTACTGCTGTGGTGTCTGATCCCATCAGATCTTGGAAGCTAAGCAGGATCAGACCTGGTCAGTACTTGGATGGGAGACTTCCTGGAATAATGCTATAAGCTTGGAAGGAGGACCCAGCAACCCACTCTCAAAAACCAACCAGCCATTGAAAACCTTATAAATAGGAGAGAAGCACTGACAACAGTGTTTCACCTGTTGTACATAGGGTAGCTAGGAGTTGGACACTGACCCGACAGCACCTAACAACAATACACAAATATAGAAGAAAAAAAAAAGAAAAAAACATGAAAGCTCCATCTCTCTTCTTTCATAAAAATAGAGTTTTTATCATATTTCATGGTTAGTTATTAAGACTATGTTATTTAATTTTTGTTATACTCAGAGCAGTCATAGTGCTTAAGTCCAGAAAATGGCTGTGAGTAGAAATGATGGTTGTCATTGTGGTTGGGGATGCTATGAAGAAAGAAAGGGAATAAAGATGTGCTCTGTAGTCATCTGCTTCCAAACCACCTTTTAAGATATGAATATTAATGTGAGCTTCCTCCGAGATAAATAGGTTGATCTGGTGGTCAATATCTCTTTGGTAGATAATGCCCTTTGCAAATAGTATGATTCCTGGCAGATGAAAATCTCTTGAAAATACTCTGTTCGATGGCCAGTAACACATTTTACATAAGAAGACAAGAGGTACCTCCATATCTGGGCTAGCAGCAGTGGATTCCTCATTGGGCCAAAACTTTTGCAATAAAGAGGGGAACTTATTTTACAATCAAAGAAGGCCAGCCTAAGCCAAAATGTGAGTGCAATGTGACACTCCTGAAGAGATGATCAAAAAGAAGAAGAGTATCAGTCCACTTAATGATATAGGCAATTAAAAGCCCTGCAACCACTTCCCTTGAAGTAGTATCCAGAGATTTTTGCAGATCTCAGCAGTGTGCAAAGTGTCCACATGCTCACAGAGGCTCAGAATTGTGCATAGCTATCCACAGTTGTAGTTATTCACAGATGTTTGAAGATCCACACTGCCTCATTTCTGAACCTGCACACTGTCTGACCTCTAACGCAGAAGTATAAATGCAGCTATTTGTAAGTATTCCCTACTGGACTTGCCAACTTTCTGAATTTTATCTTAGAAAGCATATCTTTCTCTTTCTCATTGTGCTTCCATCTCAATTCTCCCCATACTAGTCTAAAGCCCCAGCCTGCTTTCCTGACACTCAGGGAACACTCTCCTTTAATGCTGAACGATCCTCAAAGTTACTTTCTGGGTCTGTTGTTAAATTCTTTAAATAAATTTGAAAAAGGACTGAATTTCTGATACTAGCTTTTCAACAAAACCCTAATCCCTCCCCAGTAACAATTGTAGATTGGATCTTGGCATGAAAATGTGTTTTCTTTATCAAAGGCTGGAATGTTGGCTTGGTGGTTAGGTATCTTCAGTGATAATGGACAAGTAAACCCAAACTAGGTATAAAAGAGCAAATGATGTATAAAACCTGGACTCTTAACACAAAGAAACTTTGATGATTGCCCTTAAAAGTGGGGGATAAAAGGAGAAGTTGACACATTAGAGACACATTTCTTATTGTCTCCATGAGTCTGAAATAAAACAGGAGTGTGGCCACACAGAGAGATATGTAATGTATAAAGGCAAGGGAGGGTAAGATTAACCAGAAGACAGATAGAAACCATGTGAAATTCAGAAATATTAAACCTTAAATTTATAAAAGAAACAACAGACACTAACATAGATTAAAATGACAGGTGAGGGAGAGAATCTCCCCCAATAAGGCTCAAGCAAAAGAGAAAAGGAAAGCTCTAGGAAGACCCACTTTTGCAAAAATAAGGTTTAAGGCAGGATATCTGTGTACTGTGGTGCAGAAAGGTAATTTTCCTGAGATTCCAAGTCTATTCATTAGGACTATGACAGAGAATGACATTAGAAAATGACTTGCAGTTAAACTTCTCAGTCAGGGAGAGCAGAAGACCCTGCATTTTTAGATCTTGAAACTGCAAAGGCTTCTGTTCCCCACAGGCTAAGTGAACAACCACACTCATAATCAGCAGAGACCCAGGAAACTGGTTATAACTTAGCCTTAGATTTAGGGATGCAGATCTACTTGGGTGGGAGGTGTGAGCTGTGAGCCATGCCACAGAAAGAAGTCAAGGGTGAGCACATCGGCAGAGCTGCATCCCAAACTCTGTGAAGATGAGAAAGGCTAGCCCTGTGTGAGTACAAGCAGTGGGGCAAGGACAGGGCAATGAGAGCCCAGGTCACTGAGGACTGATCTGAGCCCAGTGATTTGTTTAGCCTTTGCGTGCGGCTTTGGTTTACTTTCTTCATTCATTGCTAGAGGGCTGCAGAGATTCAGGTTCAGCTGGGGAAGCAGTTTGAAGGTGGCTCTTGCACAGGAATTCAACTCAGCAGGGAGGGCAGAGCTGGGCCCAGCCTGCAAACAGCTCTTTCTGGTCTGAATTATTTGAGGACAGAGAGAAAAACAGGTATCCCTCACACAGAGTAAATGAAAAAACACCAACCTTGGGCTCAGGAAATCCATACTCTACTCAGGAAGGAAAAATATTGACTGGTTTTCTGTTTGTTTTTGTTTATTTAGTTTATTTGGCTACAATGTTTTTGCCTTTCTCTGTAGTTACTGTGTTCTCCCATACAATTGTTTCTTGTACCTTCATTAAATAGAATATTTCCTATCTTGCGTCCTCTCTTTTTTCCATTTCTATTCCCTTTTCTTTTTTATTATTATGTATTAATATCTTCAAATTTAATAATTTTTAAACTCCAACTTTGTCATATAAGTATGCTAATTTCTTTCTTTAAACCTTATTGGGGGTGTAGTTGATATTTCCAATTATTTTAACTGAATTTTAATACCTGGTTTATTTTGAAATTGTTATTTTTGTTATTGCTGTCTGCTTTTTCTTCCCTGGTGGTTAGTGAGGATCCCAATCCAAGAATAAAGATGCCCAATATTAATACTCACATAAAGCAACATGGTATACATGCCTGTAATTCAAGTGATTCAGAACACATATATGTGTATGTGTGTGTGCATATCCATGTCTATATATATATATACACACATGCATATACATATACACATGTATATGTGTATATGTATATGCATGTATATGTATATGTGTGTATACATGTGTGTATACATATCACATTTAAAAAATTCATTCATCTGTTAATGGATATAAATATATATAAGGCAGAAATCTTGCCTGGCTTTAGACTTTTTAGCCTTGGTGTCTAATACACACCTATGTCTACCTTTAAAAAAAGTGTGTAACTTAATTTTCAAAAAATACAATCCTTTCACTAAAAGAGTATCCATGGAACTGTTTCAACCTATTAGATGCACTTTTTCTCTTTTGTGAATTCAGGGGAGTATTTTCTATCTCATTTGCATAGACATTTTATAATGACTACAGGAACCCTGGGAAAAGGGCCTGGCAATCCACTCCCAAGGCAACCCCGAAGCACTCAGCCATTGAAAACCCTATGAGGGTCGCTATGAGTCAGATACCAACTCGATGGCACCTAACAACAACTAACAACAGGAACTCTACTCAAAGTATCTGCCATTGAATAAAGTCAATATGACTGTGGGAAGAACACATTCACTAGGAAATTAAAGAACAGATTTTAAAAAGGCAAACAGCAGCAAAAAAACTAAAGATTGCAGCTATTTAGAGAAATTACAATTGGCTATGGTTGTTGGCATATGGAACACATTGGAAGCAAACAAAGGAAATTTATGAAAATTTTTGGATTACATTTCACACTTCCTACTACAAAAATAGCTACACCTGAAAAATCCTGTGAATATTCACAACTTAATTCAATCCATTTTGGGTGGTGTTAGATGTCTTCCAGTCAGGTCCGACTTATTGGGACTCAGTGAATAGCAGAACAAAACACTGTGTCATGCCCAGCACTATGTCAGTGCTTCTCTGCCATTCATAGGGTTTTCAATGGTTGATTCTTTCAGGAGTGGGCTAACAAATCCTTCTCCCATTTTTGCTGGGCTAGGTATCAAACCCAGGGCCTCAGAGAGCACACAGCAGCACTCTCTCAAGTGAGCTACACCTCAGCCCAATTCAACTCATAGACATTCTTAAAAGTCCCAACATAAATAGTGCATGATCTCTCATGACTACTTTAACATGGACACAGGAAAAATTTTAGAAGGAGGAATTTTCCCAAAGTAGATCTTAACACATCCAGATAGATGCATCAAAACTCATCGCAGAAAGTTTCTTCAATTTACTAATGGGATTAAAATTAGCCATTGACAGAACAAATAAAAAAATATTCCTTTATGTTTCTCACACATTCCTTTCCCAAATGGAAACTTTTAACATAGTGTCTATCATATAGCAAATTTGCTATAAAAAATCTGTAGGACATAAACACTTTACCTAGTATGAAGTCATTCACCTGATGGGTAATATTTTTCCCCTCCAGGTATTCTCGGTGTTCACTTTAACAAAAGAACCATATGTACCTTTGCTTTGCTTTGTCTTTTCATGGAAGGAGGGCATTGCTGAATTCATTTAAGACTCAAATGGATATATTAATTTCTAACATTATTTTTAGTAGAGATTATGGCTATCTATATGCCTGCAGCTGTAGCCCTGTGGCATCCGATCCCATCAGATCTCAGAAGCTAAGCAGGGTCGGGCCTGGTTAGTACCTGGATGAGAGACCGCCTGGGAACACCAGAAGCTGTAGGCTTGGGAGAAGGACCTGGCAACCCCCTCCCAAAAATCAATCTGCCATTGAAAACCCTATGAACAGCAGAGAAGCACTGACAATAGTGTTTCCCCTGTTGTACAGAGTGTCGCTATGAGTCGGATACCGACTCCACGGCACCTAACAACAACAACAACAACAACATGGCTATCTATATTAACGCAAGTTTCCTCCCTTTTCTGTGGTACTTCTGGGTTGAACTCAGGGTCTTGTGTATACTTTGGAAGTGTTATACCACTGAGCTGCACCCTAGTCCCTTTTTTAAAGATTTATCTTAAGAGAAGTTCTCACTAAATTGTGCAGGCTGACTCTGGCCTCGAACTTGAGATCCCCCTGCTATTGACTCCTGAGTGACTGAGATCACAGTTGTGTGCCACCATGCCCAGCTAATGCAAGTTTCAATTTTGGCATGTGGTTATATGTGTAAAGGTTATATTGTTTTGACCCTTTTGCAAGTAGTTGGTATCATGTAACTAAATCTAGGCAAGTATAATAGAAACAGAATGTGTACACATTTTTAGAAACTTAAGCAAAGAGTATGAACTTTCCCTGCCTTTTTTTTGTTTTTGCTTTTGTTATTTTACCTATGGGTTCTATACCATCAACCATGTGTGCAATACAGCATGTGAGAGAGGCAGGAATAAGACCAGATGGTCTGTCATATTATAAGGTGAGAGATAAACATAACTATATTTAGCCACTGTGTTTGGGGTTCTTGTTTATAGCACCTACAATTGTACCCAATTGTTCATTATATCAGATTAATAAATGCTAACCTATCAATGAATCTGAAATCTAGCATAATAGTAGGTATCTTTTATGAATTACAATTTTCCTATTATTCTATTAATCATTTATATGCTCCAGCTCAACTATTACCTATTTTCCCTATTATCTTAACTTATCTCTTTATCCATCTATCATGGCTATACACACACACACACACACACACACACACACACACACACACACACACACATTAGTATTTATCATGGTCATTCAGTCACTCAATTTCTGGTGTGGAGTCTGTGTGTATATATGAGGGAGGGGGAGAGAGAGAGTTTTAGTAACCAAAAATGACTTTGCATTAGGAAAGGTTATGTCTCTCTCTAGATACTGCTTTTAATACTATTCCAAACAAAACCATATGGGAAAATAGAATTCATTGAGCGAAATATAAAATTAGCTTCCTACAGAGCAATTCCAAAACAAATTATCCCAAAGAGGACAATTTCTGTCCTTGAGAACGTCAAGATTCTGGTATGGATCAGTAGGTTTTTATGTAGTAAATAATGACATCCTTGTAGTTGTGGCTGCCACTAAGTTTGAAGCTAGGTTTTGGTTTTCTGCTCCATTTTAAAAGCTTTGGAGCAAGTACCCTAATGAGGTATCCTTCATTCTTCTCTTCTGAGGGAAATGGTGCTCAAGAAGAGAGAACTAAGCAAGGTACAGAGTGAATGGTCTAAAGACCCTGATCAGCAAATATATATCTAAATATAGTTGTTGTTGTTGTTGTTAGGTGCCGTCGAGTCGGTATCCGACTCATAGCAACCCTCTGTACAACAGGGGAAACACTCTTGTCAGTGCTTCTCTGCTGTTCATAGGGTTTTCAATGGCAGATTGATTTTTGGGAGGGGGTTGCCAGGTCCTTCTCCCAAGCCTACAGCTTCTGGTGTTCCCTGGCGGTCTCCCATCCAGGTACTAACCAGGCCCGACCCTGCTTAGCTTCCGAGATCTGACGGGATCGGATGCCACAGGGCTACCGCTGCAGGCTTTTTCTAAATATAGTAGGAGAAATTATTTCTGCAAGATGGTATACTTGCAGTTCTTACCTCTTGTCATCTATTCTTTCCCTTTAATATAGCAGATGATTTTATAGAAACTCTATATTTAATTTAATAAAACTCAAGTGTTTTGGAAGACAAAAGAGAATATAAAATGAATACATCAAGGTTATGACTGTTTTTCCTTTTCTAAATTTTAATTTCTTTTTTTTTACTTTTACTTCATATGGCAAAAAACATTTAAAACACATTGTGCAAATCCTATTTAAAATCATGCACAAATTTTATATTACATTAGCAAGAAACAATAGGGCTAAAAGAACAAAAATCTTTCAATCCACAGTTAAAAAGCTAAATATAACAAACCAAATTAATTGTCACATGCATACAATTATTATGTTCTCTTTGGTCTTTATAAATTTAAATTTCATGTTGTCACAATGACTAATTTGTAATCACTATAGATTTCAAAGGTATATTGCACCACTTGATATATTTTCACTGCTTAGCTAGCCAAGTTTAACTCTAAATATTTATTAGGACCACAAATTTGCAAGACCCTGGCACTGGCATAAACTGATCAGTGATTCAAAACCTTCATTTCACGGGGCTTGTATTCTAGCTGTTGGACACAGTCCACAAATATACATCATGTCATATTGGATAAGTGCTTTAATGTAGGACAGGAGGTGAGTAGGGTGTGTATGCTTTAATTAAGATGGTCAGGTAAAGATAATCTGATGTGACATTCCAGCAGAAACCATAGTGGAGAGGGAGTGCCCTTGGTATATTATGTAAGGGGAAAGTGCTGAAGCTAGACAGGAAAGGAGGTGGGAAGGGACAAATACTACGCACCCTTATTGTGGTGAGTAGCTACAAAAAGGAGACCAACATAAGCGGTGTGCCGAGAGAGCAGAGGGTGGCAGTGATGGGAAATGAAGTCAGAAAGAGAACAAAAGGAGTGATTTTGCTTAGTAAGCTATGGCATTCTTGGAGGATTTTAAGCGAAGCAACACACTTTGAGCTATCTTATTATTTCAGAAGGCTAGAAGGTGTCCAACTCTGTGGTGATGAGGGCAACACCTAAGGCACCTGGAGAGAGGAACTCATTCCTAGGTTGGTGCCCTTCTCCATGATGGAGTTTGCTAAGAACTTCACATACTGAAAGAAATTTAAAACAATAATTATAATAATAAAAAAAGGTTTTCCAATGGATTCCTCTTTGGATCTGGAAACCTAAATCTTTTCTGAAACAAAGTAATCTTAATGTCATCCTTATGGGTTTTGAGCTCATTAACCTATTACCAGCAGCCACGAGAAGTCCAGACATAGAACAAATTCATATATGAAGGATTTTCCCTGTCACGTTATTCCCTTAGTAAATTTTTGTTATTGTTTCTAGAAAAAAACTTATTTCTATTCCCATGTTTGCTGATGTGTGATGAGGATGAGTGCCGGATGAGCTTAGTCTTATGACATGAGAGTGAAGATGAGTTATATACTTTCCTAGGAAGCTTTTGCAGGCTATTCCATTGGGAAACAAGAGGAATATAATACAACTTTTATTAAGGTGCATATGTATAAAAATGTATGCATATGATAATTATATTTGTGTAAAGAACATTTGCATATGGAGAGATGAAAAATAAAATGAACTTTTTATGTAGGGAATATTATTTCATCTTATATACATATTTTATAGATCTTAGGTATTAGGCATTTTAAGCAAAATAAATTTTAAAAAATGAGGTTTGAATGAAATAAAGTTGTGGGACTGGGGATGTGCATGTACAAAGCCCTTGGTTCAATCACTAACAACCCCTCAAAAATAAAGAAAAAATAGAAAGAAAGAAGTAAAGTTGTCTGTCTAATAGAAGATATGACTAAGATAACACCAAGGAATCTATAATAAGAATGAGCACACACACACAGACAATATCACAACTACCAAGGTCAATATACAGAAAGGAATTTCAAAATACTAGTAGTCAACATTTGTCAAGCAAAATTAAAAGTAAGAATGTCATTTACTACAAAAATATATAAAATGGTTTTAGATCTAAATCTTCCATGATACTTGCATATCTATAGAACAAGGGATATGATATTCAATTGATAATAAAAAAAATTTTTAAATGCCAAATTTTCTTCAGTGATTTCTGCAAAATCATTGAAATTTAAGAAAAAAAGCGGGATATTTTTCTGCTGTACTATTTTGAATGAAATATTCTGAGCTGGTGACTGCTGTCCCCAGCACTGCCCAGATTCTTAGACAAAGGAGTTCAAGAGTTATTGGTTGAGTACTGGTGTTGATGTTGCTAGGTGCCCTCAAGTTGGTATCTGATTTATAGTGACCCTAAGTACAATAGGCAAAACAGTATTGTTATCATTTCTCTGCTATTCACAGGGCTTTCAATGGCAGATTGTTTATTGGGATTGTTATTTGACCGGTCATTCTCCCAAGCCTACAACACTTGGTATTCCCAGGTCGTCTCCCATCCAAGTACTAACCAGGCCCGACCCTGCTTAAGTTCAGAGATATGATTGGATCTGGTGCCAGTGGTACAGCTGCAGGGTATAGTTAATTAGCTTTACTGAATTTTTTTTAGTAAAAAAATAGACATTAATCATATGACTCAGTAATTTCCAAGACAAGTGAAATAAAATTATACATTTATGCAGAAAACATATAAGAATGCTTATACCAATATTATTAATACTATACCAGAACTATAAGCACTGCAAATGTGCATAGAATAATTTTTCTTTCTTTCTTTCTTTTTTTTTTTTTTTTTTTGGTTCTGGATGTTGAACTCACGCTTGCATGCTTTGCAAGTGCTGGACCACTGACCTGTACCCCACCCCATATTTTTTATTACTTTTTTGAGACAGGGTCTCGTTAAGTTTTGCACACTGCCTCTGGTCTCAAACTTGTGAGCCTCTGCCTCCCTAGCTGCTGGGATTACAGGTGTGGGCCACCGCACCCAGCAGAATAAAATATTTTTAAGGGACAAAAATGACAAACTATTTATGCACCCAATAGTTTAAGTAAATATCTAATTCACTATGATAAGTTAAAAGAATAGGAAACAGATAGTATGTATTATGTAATTTTATGTACATGACATTTTGAACTAGGACAAATGATTGAAAAATGAAATAGATTAGTGCTAGGTAATTGAAAGGTTATCTATAGACACAAGGGCATTTGAGGAAACACCTCAGATGATGAAATTGATGTATATATTGATTATTGTGGTGATTATATGATTACACTTATTTGCAAAAACTCAAAAATGTACATACACATTTAAACTAGTGAATTTCATTACACATAAATTGCAATTTAAATGTAGTGATAGTAAAACCCCACATGATGTAATTGCACTTCTTTAGTAAATAATCATTGTCTGTTAGTTTTTCTTTCTGATGTATTTCTTCCTTCTTGCAGTAATATGTATAATCTGGGATCATTTTCCTTAAGTTGTTTGCAAGCACTGAATTTGCTAGGTGTTTTTTTTTTTTTTTTCAAAATGTCGCTAATTCAATTTCTTTTCTGCGGCTCTAGACTGGTGTTTTTGTTTTTGTTTATTTTCTCTTTAACATTTTCAGGACAACATTCCATTATTTCCAGATATCCATGGTTTTCTTTGAAGTGGATGTTGACAGAAAACAGATCTCTGGGAGTCGGCTTAGCTTTAAATATAATTCTTTAATTTCCTTAGAGTAAAATATAAAGCAAAATGTAACCCTAACCAATATGCAAGTTGAATTGTTGTAAGAACACATCATTGACAGAAAAATTTGGGAATATTTCATTTTCACTTCCCTTTCTTCAAGCAATTTTTGCATAAAGTCAAGCAGTGAAATTTTTAGTAAGCCTTGATAAATTATATGTATTCATATTGCTTTGGTTTTTAAGATGAGCACCACTTATATGCAGTATCTAGGGTTTATACTTGGTACTCATACATCACATACAATGACCCTACACTCACACTTGCTACACAAGATATAAAAGTTTGTGGAACACTATAGATTCTGATAAAGAGAAGCTATCTCTAAAGGATAAACATAACCAATTTAATATGCAATAAATAGAAGCTATGTGTAACAAATGCCTTCAGCCGTACCACTGTGACATTCAATCCCGTCACATCTCGGAAACTAAGCAGGGTTGGGCCTGGTTAGTACTTGGATGGGAGACCACGTGGGAACACAAGGTGATGTAAACTTGGGAGAAGGACCCGGCAACCCACTCCCCAAAAAACAATCAGCCATTGAACACACTATGAATAGCAGAAAAGCACTACAATAGTGCTTAACCGGTTGTACATAGGTTCACTATGTGTCAGACACTGACTTCATGGCACCTAACAACACAACAACATAGAACATGCAATGCATTCTGAAGTTTCATCTTATCCTAGTATTTGTATGATGTTTCACAAATTTAAAATGTTTTAAAATAAAGGCATTGTTTGTTGTTGTTGCTGTTATATGCTGTCAAGTCGTATCCTACCCATAGTGACATTCTTAGGGTTTTCAATGGCTGATTGTTTCATACTTGCTTTAGGAGTTGATTGTCATGTCCTTCTCCCATTATTATTTTATCACATAAAAGTTTTACATGTAGAGTATGTGTATGTGTATTGGATTAGATGGTAATCTTGGTCCCTTAATTTCTAATGTAAGGGATGCAATTGTAGACTTTGGAAACTAACTCTGATTATAACTACTTTGAATTATTGGTGGTTTTGAGTAGCTGAGGAGTGTATCACATCCATTGAACACTTTTAGTTCTATTGGCTTATTTTTCAATGAGTGTTACATTTAAAAACAAATAAAATTATAAGTTATGCTTTTCCCTGTTTTTGTAGGGTTCAAATATCAATTTAAGTTAATAGCTAGAGTAAAAAAGATACCAATTTAACTTCATCAAAGTGTCATGAGGTCTTTCAGTAATAATATTATTGTGGAGCAAACCTGAAGTGCTAATGTTATTGATATTTCTTTCTCCAAGAGTGAAATGATATGATATATACTGGTATTGTACCATAAATAGCAACTGAAATGGAAGTAATCTGGGCTGCTTTGTACAGCTTTTAACATAATCAAAGCAACATGACATTTCTTCCTTTTGCATTACCTAAATTTTAACAGGTAAATAAAAAATGTTGGTGTCAAATTTTCTTTGTACTTCAATAGTCAAGTTCAATCAAATGATAAAACTTAAATGTACTTAATCTGAGGTAATTATTAAGCTATTTGAAACTTTACAATGCTTTATGTAAATTGTGGAACAATACTCTTTAAGATAATTAGGTTAGATATTTTAATTTCCAAACACCAATTGTAATTTGAGAAAAATGATAACAATGCAAATAAGTAAAGTGCCTGAGGTCAAATAGTAGTAACTGAAGGGGATTAGAATAAAGACTCCTGATCATTTACTGCTAAAACTTTGCCAATTTGTACAGCTTCTATTTAGACATCATTCATTTAAAGACCTAATATTTCTTAAAAGATATTAAAGTAATGCATAAAACAATAGGGTGATGGTAAAGATATATTTTTCACAATGTTATTGTTTAAATAGGGACAATACTTAGTGAGCATGAAAATTTCATTAATAATTAACGTGTATATATATTATATTCAAAAATGGACTACAATGTGTTCATAATAAATAAAGATAGCTAAATTTTAATTGTAAAATTACAGAAGCTAAGATCAAAACTGTATCTTGAAGAAGATTGAGTTCTTGATTATGTGACCAAGATAAAAGGAAGACCCCTCAGGGGAGTTCTTTTAAAATTGAGTCTGAGGCATCAAAAACATGAGCCACAAAAGTAAAATAAATATAAATTGAATTTCATAACATTTAAAAACTATTGTGGGAGAAAATGTTTAAAAATATTAGCCAGGTACATGGTATACATTTGTAATCCCAGCAACTTGGGAGAAGAATGCAAGATGATTGAGAGTTTGAGGCCAGAGACAGCATGTGAAACTTAAAGAGACTCTGTGTAAGGGTAATTAACGAGAGAGAGAGAGAGAGAGAGAGAGGGATTCGGAGAGAGAGAACTGAAGGTTCAGCTTAGTGGCAGAGTGCTTCAGTGCTTGCAAACTAAGGACAAGACTCTGGGTTGAACCTCCCCAGAACCCTAAATAAAATGTATATATACACACGTGTGTGTGTGTGTGTGTGTGTGTGTGTGTGTGTGTGTGTGTGTGTGTCTGTTTGGTATCCAGTAACAAAAAAAAGTCCTTTCTTTTTTTTTGTTTTTAGTACTAGCAGGTTTAACTCAGAACCTTGAACATGTTAGAGAAGTGCTCCACCACAAAGCCACTAAGCTACATTCTATCCATATTTTCATTTTTTAATTTTGAATCATGTGCCCACTAAATTGCACAAGCTACATCTAGCTCCTCCCTCAACTTCTTGAGTACCTTGGATCACAGTTGTGGGCCACCACACACAGCCCCAAACCTTCCATTTTTCAAAATCCAGGGAAAGAACTTGAAAAGATATCTCTCCAAAGAAGATACACAAATGGCTAAGAAACACCAGAAAAGTTGCTGAACATCATCAACCTTTAAGGAAATGCAAATCAGAAATGCATAGTGGTATCTTTTCAATGTATGAGGATGGTTATTGGAAAGCAAACGAAAACATACAAAACCCAAAAAATCAAAAAAGTAAATGTTGAGGAGGATGTTGTCAAGTTGGAAGCCCATACATTTTTGCTGCCAATATAAGATGGTGCAACCACTATGGAAACAATTTAGTGGTTCCTCAAAAAAGATGAATGTAGAACTACCAAATGGCTCAACAATTCCATTCCTAGATATATGTCTTAAAAACTTAACACCTACTCAAACAAACACATTTATAAATATCTTCAAAGCAGCAGTATTCATTATAGCTAAAAGGTAAAATCAACCCAAGTGTCCATCCATAGAGGAATGGATAAATAAACTGTGGAGTAAACATACAATGACAATTGTTTTGTTATAAAAAGAAAGGAAGTGTTAATGCATGCTACAATGTAGATGAACATGAAAAATATTGTGCTAAAGTGAAAGAAGCCAGATATAAAAATTACATATTTTCTTATTCCACATATGTGAGATATTCAGAGTTCAGTAAATTCACAAGAAAGAATGCAGATTGATGTTATGCAGAAGCTAAAGAAGGTAGAGAGGGAGATGTGAAGCAACTCTTTAATGAATCTGGAGATTTCTTTTAAAGTGATGAAGATATTTTAGAACTAAAGTGGTCACTGCACAATGTGGTAAATGTACTGAATACCATTGAACTCTTCATTTTAAAATGATTACTTTTATATTGTTTCAATTTCATCTAATAAAAATTGCTCAAAAGTTATAACTCAGATTGTTCTTAGCCAGACTATACTTTTATCTACATCTCTGTCTGTAGACAGACTAGATCATAGGAAGAGGTTCAAGGTCAAAAATTGGCGAGAATGATGATGAAGAGATAATTCCAGATTACTATCACTGGGATTATAGCTACACCAGTCAATACGCAGTATAAAAGAGGAGATAAAACACAAAAGAATATAAGTAAATTTATCTGATTATGTTTCTGTTATTCATTCTACAGAAACGTGCTTATACTTAAATAGCATCAGTTCAGCCAGAAAAGTCTGCTTAATCTATTGTGTGCTGTTCTCTTTTAGTTGCATTTGACTTTCAGAAGACCTTGTCTGCACTTATTCCACTTACTACCCAGTTATAAAGTTCTGGCTACCTTATAGTTATGTACTTCTTCATCTCACTTTTTTTTTTGCTAAGTGTTTGGTCAAATAATAGTTGAAGTTATTGAATTAAAAAACTAGTAATGAATTATATTCATATACATTTTGTCATCCAAGTTTTAGATCATCATTGTTGTAGTTAGGTGCCCTCCAGTTGCTATAGGACTCATAGTGACCCTGCATACAATCAGCGAAACACTATTGTCAGTGCTTCTCTGCTGTTCATAGGGTTTTCAATGGCATATTGTTTTTTGAGAATGGGTTGCTGGGTCCTTCTTCCTAGATCTTCATAATTCTGCATATATTCATTCTTGGATTTTTTTCTATGACAGGATTGATGTTTAGGCATCTTGAATTGTGTATTCAACGTTAATTTTTACTTACATTTTACTACAACCGAATGAATCCATAAACCAAATATTATTTGTACTTGCCTTTTTAGTATTATTGCTACAATATTTTAAGCTTTCAAATTTTTTAAAGAATTATAAATACAAAGTAAGTTCTAAATGCAGTACATGGTTCCCCGTATCCTTCACCCACTTTCACTCACAAGTTACATCTTACATATATCCAGAAGAGTGTCAAAACCAGGAAATTGACATTAATATAATATATAGACATTATTGAATATTGTAGAACCACATGTGTAAAGTTATGTGAACATCACCACTATCAACCTACAGAAGTTTTTCCTCATCTCAAAGCTCTCTCTATGCTATTCCTTTATACTCATATCATTCTCCCATAGTTCCCAACGCTATGTTTGAAAAATTACTGATCTCATTTTCAATTTCTATAATTAAATTCACTTTGTTATTACTACAGAAATGGTTTTACATGTAACCTGTCGAGATTAAGTTTTTTTTCACTCAACATGATGACCTTGAGATTCGTTTAAGCTGTTACTGGGGTCAGTAGTCCATTTTAAATATTGCTAAATCATATTCAATTTTATGGAGGTAAAAAGTTTATTTAACTATTCTCCTATTAAGGGCTTATTACAAATAAAGCTTATGCAAATATTCGTTTAGAGTTTTTTACTCTAGTATGTATGAGATGTGATAAAAAGTACAGTGAATATTTAAATTTTTTAAAAAGAAAAGTTACAGTAAAAGACACATTGTCACTAATCCCCATCAAAATACTTGACTTCAAACACACTTGTCCCATCATTCTTACCACTTTCTGAAGTAGTTCGGAAAGTTCTCTTTCTCCAGTATTTTTAGGTTCATCTTCCATTAAAATAGTCCTCTGTGCCACACTTTGCTTCTGGTATGGCAATTCTAGTAAAATAAAAATAGTATGATGTGTCCTCATCCACCTTATTCACCCGATCTAGCATCATGCAACTTCTAATTCTTTCCCAAAGTCAAAATGATCATAAAACGTAAATATTTTGAACTGATTCAGATTGAGCTGGCCATTAGAGCACAACTAAAGACACTCATGAAAGATTTCCAAAAATGCTTCAGGATTGGCAAGAAAGATAGGATAAATATGTTCAAAGTCAGGGGATGTATTTTGAGAAAGACTAGTGGCAATGTGTCTTTTCATGTAATTTTTAAATTTAAATATTCATCATATTTTTATAACACTTTGTGTATATTTTCAGTTCTCTGGGTTAAATGTCCCTGAGATAAATTGCTTAATCATATGAAGTTTTTGTTTAATATTTTAAAAAACTTTCAAGCCATTTGTTAAGCTTCTTCTAAACATGGCTGTTCTATTTTATATTCCCACCAGTAGAGTAGGAGAGATTTATTGTGTGTATCCTCACCAAAATTTAGCACTGTCCCTTATGGGCTATCTTGGAAAGCTTAATTTCTGTTACCATAATATCCAGTGGTATTAAACATATTTGAAGAGCTTGTTTCCCATAGGTATATCCTTTCCCATGAATTGTCTGTGTATATTTTTCATCATTTTTGATTGGATTTTTATCGTTACAATTTGAGAATTCATTACATATTGTTTACTTATCAGATATAAGTCCTTTGCCAGGTAAGTAACTTATAAATATCTTCTTTCAGTATATTTCTTATCTCTTCATTGTCCTTACAGGGTTTTTCACAGAAAAAAGTAATTTTAATTTTGATGGTCTATTTATTTTTTTAAAAAAGAATCATATTTCAATTGTCAAGTCTAAGACCTATCCAAATACTGTAGTTTAGATTTTTCTCTACATTATATTCTAAAATCCCTGTGGTTAAGTTTTATATCTAACATTTAAATGATTGATTTGATTTAGTAGTTATTCATGGTGTGAGATTTAGTTATCTTTTTCTCCCCTATGTACATGAATTTGTTCCAGGCTCATTTGCTGAAATATTGTTCATACTCCAGGAATTGTCCTTTGTAGAAATTCATTTGGTTGCACTTATTTGTGTGCTACTTCTGGGTTCTACATTCTGTTCCACTTATCTTTCTTCTACCTTTCTGCTAGTATCACAATACTTGAACTGAGTTTCTTATAGATAACTATCATTATATTTAAAATAAATTCCTAACGGACAACACATAACCCCATCATTTTATTTATATACTTTCCCAGTCTCTGACTTTAACTTATGTATTTAGTCTATTTAAATTGAATGCAAATATTCATGCAATTTAAGAGACTAAGTCTAAATTTTTTCTCTTTGTCTACTATTTTTACACATATTTCTCCTTTCATAAGCATTTTAAATTTGTATATTCATTTCAGAATTTCAAATCTGCAGGGCTTTTAAGGTATATCTCTTTGAATTGGTTATCTAGTATTTGCTCTAGTACTATATATGCTAACTTCTTATTCTAACATCATTGATATTTTAAGAATTTATTGAATATTCAGAAAATTCTCACTATTTATATTTTTATTGAATGTTTCTTTTACATACAATGAGAACAACACCAAATATTGTTATACTTTTACTTCCACCATTAAATAAAATTTAGAAATTTCAAGATAAAAACTATATTACATTTTATTATGTTTGCTATACTATCATATTTTTATTTTTTCTTCCTTCCTGATGTTCCAAATTTGATTATTCTACTATTTCTATTGCAAGAAATTTTTAAGCCATCTTTTAGTGCAGCTCTTCTGGTGAAAAATTCTTTTAGTTTTCATGCATTTGAAAATATTTTAATTGTTCTTCATTTTCTAAAGCATATTTTCACTAGATTTAGAATTATTGATGACAATTCCTATATTAGTTTTTTCATTATTCTAATGAAATTCTGGGGCTGGGATTTAGCTCAGTTGGTAGAGCACTGTGCTGCAGTCTCTGAGGTCCCGAGTTCAATTCCCAGCACCACAAAAAATGGGAGAAGGACCTGGCAATCCACTCCCAAGGCAATCCTGAAACAGTTAGCCATTGAAAACCCTATGAGGGTCGCTATGAGTCAGATACCGACTCGATGGCACCTAACAACAACAACAATGAAATTCTGAGGCAGGTACTTTATATACTTAAATAAAAGAAGTTTATTTGGTTTATAGTTTTAGAGGTTAAAAGTTCAAAAATCATTGTGCAATCTCTAGCAAGAGCCACTTTGGCTAAACTGACTGAATTAGGACTAGTTGTGTGAATTAGAGATCACATGGCAGATCAGGAAGTCAAGAGGGCCTAGAGTCCCACATTCACTTCCAGCAGCATCTTGTACTTCATTTAAGGTCATCCACCCTGGTCCCTCCTCTAAAGAGTCCCACCTCCCAAGCTCACCCCATAGAGAACCAAACCTCCAACATAAGGGTCAAAGTAAAATGCTATTTGAACAACAGCAGGTTCTTTATTCTAAAAATTTGGTAAATGTTAAATCCTTCTTGCATCTCTTTTTGATGAGAAATTCACTATCATGCCAATTGCTTTTTTATCTTTATTCCATTTTATTTAGTTAGTTATTTTAATTTTTCAGTTAAATAGGTACTATGAATATCATGTGTCTTGGTGCAGAATACATTGAAGTATTCTTTTTTTGATTTCTGTATGCTTTGTAAATCTATAGATTGAGGACTTAAACAAATCTGGGGAAGTTTCAATCACTATTTTTGTGAATTTTTTTATTTCCACTCTTTCCCCTCTTTTCTGAATTATTCATTTCCTTCAAATCCGCCTAAGACTTAATTAGTTAATTAATTCCCATGTATTGCCTGTCTATTTATGTTGTCT
>VMDO01022874.1:0-32703 GCA_007922755.1 Pedetes capensis | reverse complement strand
TAAGCAGGGTCGGGCCTGGTTAGTACCTGGATGGGAGACTGCCTGGGAACACCAGAAGCTGTAGGCTTGGGAGAAGGACCTGGCAAACCCCTCCCAAAAATCAATCTGCCATTGAAAACCCTATGAACAGCAGAGAAGCACTGACAATAGTGTTTCCCCTGTTGTACAGAGGGTCGCTATGAGTCGGATACCGACTCGATGGCACCTAACAACAACAACAACAACAAATCCACATGGCAAAAGCCAATAGAACTGAGGGTGGCTGACATTCAGCAAAGAAAGCTGGGCTGCCACCCACCCCAGGACGGCCAGAGCAGGCTGGGGCTGAGGAGCCCGAGCCTGTGCCCAGCCACACAGGTCCCCATGCCCACTGAGCAGCTTGGGGCCCTGGCTCGACCAGCTCTAGAGATGTGAGGAAGGGGCTGCCAGCAGAGTGGAGGTGCCCTGAGGCTCTGAGTAGGACAAAGGCCCTGGGAACTGGCACCCTGGGGCCGTGGTCCCCCCAGACATTGCCCAGCCCCCTGCTCCAGGCAGCAGCCCAGCCGTGACCCACCTCAGGTTCACTCCAGGTCCAGGGGACCTACCCTGGCCTCAGGGGCAGGGGAGAGGTGCTGGTGGGGGCCACGCAGCCTGGCTCCCAGATTCCCCAAACACGGACCCCAGAGTGGCGGGCAGGGGGCTTTGACACCTCCAGGTGGCCCCCCTGGGCCCCAGGTGCCTAAGCCCTACTTCCTCACAGTTGGGGGGCAGCATTGGCACTGCCCCATCCCAGGGTGTGGGGGGCAAGGGAACCCCATCACATGGGCTTCCCCAACACTGGAGGCCGGGGCCCCAGGGCTGAGGCAGGCCAGTGGGCACCTAGGGGGTCTCTGGTGAGGTCCATGGGGATTGGGGCACTGGGCCCCTAGTGGTTGTTTGCCGCTCAAAGCCATCCTTGATATCTGTGCCCCGCCCCGGGGCGTGGGGTCTCCCCGGCGTGACAGGTAAGAGCGGGGGTCAGGAGGAGAGCTGACTCCTCCAGGCTCACACAGCCAGAGCCCTGCCTCGGGCTGCACCCGCCGTACCCCTCAGGACAAGATTGTCTGGGAACAGGGCCCTTGTAGACGTAGTCAGCCAAACTGAGGCTGTGCTGGAGCCAGGCAGCCCCGAACCCAGGGCTGATGTCCTCATGACGTCAGAGGCAGGTGAGGCGTCCACAGGTCAAGGACATCCAGGTGGACGGACAGCCCAGATGTTGGCCAGCAGCCAGTGTGCCTCAGAGCCCCCCGTGGGCGCAGCTTGCCTCCCCTTCACCTTGGACTTGCAGCTGCCAGAGGAGAGAGAAGATACTTCTTCACGCCCCCAGTTTTGAATAATTTACTATGGCGGCCGCAGGGCCCTTGCCCACACCTAGACGGGGCCACAGCCGACAGCCTTAGGGATCCCACAGGCCTGGATTTGAGGGCCCCGCCCCCACCACTTGCTGGAGGCTGACCAAATGGCATGGCACAAGGCTAGAGACTTTGCGCTTGCTCTGTGGCTAGAGACTTTGCGCTTGCTCTGTGTCGTTGACCAGAGGCGGAAAGTCCCCAGAACCAGAGGAACGGTTGGAGTCCACAGCCCCACCCTCGACCTGGGGCCACGCCTTCCTTGAGGATGAGCCAGCCTTCCTTGAGGGTGAGGGTCCGAATGCTGCGTGTGCTGCGGGGTAACAGTCTGCCCGCAGGTGTGGCAGGAGCAGACAGCATGGTGGCCCTGGGGACAGGGTGGGGCCTCCCACTCGCTTCCCCTGCCTCAGGCTATGGTCTGCTGATCATCCAGCTCTGAGGCCCCAGGAACCCGCAACAGGCAGGGCACACGTCTGACCTTGGAGAGGCCTGGCGGTGACCCTGTTTTTCTGAGAGCCGCCTGCCGGGTGCCCTTTGGGAGGCCATTCTCCAGGACAGCCCAGCAAAGCCCAGGGGCCAAGAGGTGGGCCCAGTGTCTCGCAGTGGGGCCTGTGCCCGTCCTGCGCCCATCCCGAGGGGTGGCAGGAGACGGGCCTGAGCCAGCCGTCCACCCAGGAAGGCTGAGATGGGGTGTGGGCTTGGGGACCTGGGAGGCAGGTGGACAGAAGGCAGAGCGAGACCCATGGGATGGGAGAACCAGGCTGCGGGACAGTTGTGGGGCCAGGTGGGGCTGTGCATAGGCCATAAAACCGCAGGCGGCCACGGGAGGAACACGCAGCGAGCCTGGCTGTGGGAGGCCCCGGGCATGCGTGGAGGCCTAGGCAGGCAGAGCCAGGGGCCTCTGGGGCCCTGTCACTGAAGAGCTGGGGTCACTGCACAGCTCAGGTGCCACCTGCCAACCCAGATGCTTTGGAGACCAGGGGGCAGGACCTGAGAGAGAAGGGGGCTTGGGAGGGCGTCCCAGGGTTGGGAGGGTCCCTCTGACAGAGCAGAGGGACAGGAGTTGGGCGAGCACCATCCTGACAGCCAGAGCTGGCGGCCTCACCTGGGCTGGGGGAAGCTGGGGCGGCCTCCCATGGGCTGCGGAGCCGCCATGTGTTCACTGCCAGCCTCTGGCGCCTAGTTATGTCTGGGGCCTGGTGTCCCCAGGTAGCCCAGGTCTGTGAGGTGCTGGGCCCCTGGGGCGCTGGCTGAGTTCCCCTTCTCTCCCCAGACTCCTGCGAGAGCAGTGGATCCGGGCCAAGTACGAGAGGCAGGAGTTCCTCCTCCCCGAGAAGCAGGAGCCGTACTCGGCAGGTGAGCGCTGCTGCCGGCCCTTCGCCGGGTGCTGGGTCAAACCCGCCATCTCCCTTCCCGCTCGGAACTGAGTTGCTTGGACTTCGGGGACCGTGGGGGCCCCAGGACGGCTGTGGGTGGAGGGGGACCCCGGGAGCTACCGCAGGGCTGGCGGCCCTCGCCTCCCCTGGGCCTCTCTAGTACTGTCGGATCCCCTTGGTGGCTGTGGTGACCTCAGGGTCAGGGCTGCCTGGGGTCCTGGAGGACACTCCCAGCCTGGGCCTCCCTAGGCAGCCACCAGCTGTGAGTCCGGCACCTCACGCAAACTCCTGGTGCCTTGGTGGGACCCTAGCCACGCTGAGCCTGTCGTTGCCCTGCGGGCTTTGGGCCTGGGGGCCTGAGCCATGTTCCTTGGAGCTGCCCCCGCTGCTCCACACGATGCTCCACACGATGCCCCACAAGCATCGTCTCCCACAGCCTCTGTGTGGCCGTCACCGCCCCTGGGCTCCGCGCTCCTGAGGCCGGCTGCTCCCCTCTGCCCCGCTCTTGGCCTTCAGCCTGGGCCAGTACAGTCGCTGAGGCCCCAGGGGAGCCTGCTCTCTCCATGGCCCTTGGCATGGGCCGCCCGACACCTTCCAGTGCCCCCTCAAGGCCTGGCCTCCAGTCCTCCCAGCAGGGCTGACTGGGGGTGACCCTGCGGCCGGCCACTGCCGTCCATCCTGCGGCGCCCATTGGCCCACCCAGGCTTGAGGCTGCTGCATGGAGGGACCATCCGCTGAGACCTGAACTTCTGTAGGTGGCATGTGGACAAGCTCAGGCCTCACCAGTGTCCCTCCGTCGTGTGTGTGCTTGACAGGTGGGGAAATTGAGGCAAGGGGAGCAACGGGGCCCGGTTTGAACATTGGTGAAGTGGGCACAGAGTGGATTCAGGAAGGTTGGACGGAGGAGCAGGTGAGGCCCAGGAAGGCCGGTCAGCTGGTGCAGGAGGGCGGCGTGGCCCAGCCGGGCGTGGCAGTATCACGCAGCTGGGGAAGCTGGGCAGCGAGAGAGGCCGGCACGGGAGGCCGAGAGCACAGGATTCTGTTTCCGTGAAAGTCCTGCATAGGCAGCTCCAGAAGCCACTTCAAATGGTATTTGAGAGTTGGGCACAGTGCCACGCCTGTCAGCCCAGCACACCGGCCAGCCTGAGCCACATAGCAAGGTCTTGGCTCAGAAACAGAGCAAAACAAAAAGCAACAACAACAACAACAAAAATTAGCAGCGGCAAAACTCACTTCAGTAGAAAAGGAGGGCAGGGCTCGCTGCCCCTGGACAGCTGCAGTTGAGAGGGTGCAGGCCGTTCTCTGTCCAGGACCCTGTGCCTGGCCGCTTCCCTGGCCTCTCAGCACTGCTCACCTGGGCTCCCAGGGGCAGGTGCAGCCGTGAGCAGGACTAGCTGCCCAGCGATCCCCTGGTCCCTCCACAAGGCCTGACAAAAGGCCAGTGTCCTGCAGGAGACCTCGGCCTCCCTGCAGGCCAGGAGGGGCCCTGCAACCGGCAGTGGGCATCTGCCCTGTACTCAGGCTGGACACGACTCCCCTGGCTGACCTCACCCTGACCCCCTCTGCACACTGCCCAGGTGGCCTGGCTTCAGCGACTATCCGCTCTGATGCACTTGTGAGGGGACACGGAGTCCATGGGCATCAGGGCCAGCTGGGTCCCTGGATGCTCCCTTGCTGGTTCCTGCTTGAAACTTCGGCCCATTTGCTCTACCGCCCCAGAAGAATTACCCAGAGCTCATTGGTCTTCAGCGTAGGCACCTTAGCAATGTAGAACAGGATCCTCCCGCCTCAGCCTCCCCAGTGCTGGGATCACAGGCGTGGCCATCTTGCCAGGCTCCTCCCCAATCCTGAGACTCGATCTCTCAATCTCTCGATCTCTCGAGGGTGAAACAGGATCTTGCCAGGCCCAGGCTGGCCTGGAACTTGTGATCCTCCTGCCTCAGTTTCCTGAATGCTGAGGTCACAGCTCCCTGTGCTGCCCTTCCTGGCAGTGCCCTGAGCCCTACAAGAGGGAAACCTGAACCTATGCAGGTCCAGGGTCCTGGGTCTGCCCCATCCTCACCCAGCCGCCTCTGACATGTCACCTGAAGATCACGTGGGGAGGCAGCAGGCCCACGGCCTGGGGCCTCAATACCCAAAGCCCCGGAAGGCGGTGGAGACCCTGCCAAGACCCCCCTGGGAACCCCAAGAAACTGGAGCCACTGCCCTGCACTCAGGCCCCAATAGCTCCCGTAGCCACCTGTCCTGCCCACCCACCTGCCTGCAGCCCTGGTGGCAACCCACGGATGGGGCCTGAGGCAGCTCCGCACGGAGTTCAGGCCAGGAGGCCGCTCAGAGTGACTGCCAGGGCTGATACCCCTACTGGTGGGGCAGTGCCCAGTGAAGCCCTCCTGGCCTGTCGCTGGGGACCCAGGGCGCTTCTCCCTCACACTTGCCAATTATGTTCCGGGGTGCACCCTGCACCCCAAGCCCCATGCCTGAGCTCTGCCAGGGGGCCAGGGTGCAGGTCCTGGGTGTTCAGGGCCGGGCCTGGGACCCCCTCCTCCCTCCTCTTCCCTCCCCAGCCCCGGCAGGTGGGTGAGGCAGGGGGCAGGGTGGCCCCTGTGGGGTGCAGGGACCCAGGGGCAGGCGGAGTCCTGGCCCGGGGTTCTCAGCACTTCCTGCTCCCTGCGCTTACCGCAGAGCACTTTCTCACTGTGAAACACGGAAGGCCCTCCCACAGAGAAAGCAGAAATTGATGCCACTCAGAGCCCCACCCCTGAGGCGAGGCCTGAGCCAGAATGCGCTGGAACCGTGGGTGGGTGGTGGAGAGAAGGACAAGGCGAGGCCCCACGTCCCTGCTCAGGGCCTCACGCGCCCAGGCGGAGCAGGGGTCCAGCAGGAGGAGTGGGCAGCGGGGCCTTTCTGAAGGTCCTGAGGGGCGAAGCCAGCCACCCTGAAGGGCACAATGAGCAATGGAGGCCAGGGCTGCAGACCAGGGCATGTTGAGTCTCCACCACCATGTCACCATGGAGGATGCAGGACAGCGAGGGAGAGACACCAGCAGAGATAGCAACAGGGGCCGCTTGACCAGTGCGCAAGGAAACGGCTTCTGTGGCCTCATGGCCAAGAACGTGGGGCCTCGGCACCCAGGCAGGGGACGATGCAGACAAACGTCTGATCCGTCTTTGTGTTTTCTCTTCAGTCATGGGGGTTGAACCCAGGGCCTCCAGCATGCTTTGCAAGTGTCCTACCATGGGCTGCACCCCCGCCCCTTTTTTACTTTTCGTTTTCAGACAAGGTCTCGCTGAGTTCCACAGGCCGCCTCTGGCCTTGAGTTCATGATCCTGCGGCCCTAGCCCCTGAGTCGCTGGGATCTCAGGTGTGCACCACTGTGCCCGGCCCGATCCACTCTTTGCCCCAGGTTGAAGTCATGAAACAGAAGTCAGATGAGAGATTGGTGGGGCAGAGCCCTCCACAGGAGCCTCGGCTGTGCGGGTGCTGGGTATGGAAGGTGACCATGCTGGCGTGTGGCTCCTCTGCCGGGTGTCACACCCGCTTCAGGCCTCCAGCCCAGCTGTCCCCTCATGCAGAGTTGTGCAACCACAGCCTCTGATTTCAACCACTTCCCACCCGGTGGAGACCCCTCCCTGCCATCCCTGAGCACCCTGCCACTGTCTGCCTCTGTCCCTGCCACTTGCTGGCGTGGACGCAGCACACAAATGGCGCTGTGCAATACGCAGCCTTCTGGTCTGGCTTCTGTCACGGCGCAGCGCCGGCGGCCGGTGCAGGAGCACGGACTATTTTTGCAACTTTCCTCTAAGTCTAAAATTAGTTTAAAGGAAGAAGTCACACAGAGGCCGGGCTTGGGCTGAGGAGGGAAGTGCTAGACAGGGGGTCTCCAGGGTTCCTACCGTCCCACGCCCTCACCCCCACTCAGTCCCCTGTGTGTGGGTCTGGACCCTCCCCGCCATGGGAGCTGGTGGCGCTGGAGACCAAGCATCCCATGCAGGCAGGGTGGCCCTCAGATCTGAGCAGCACTGCCCTAGTGTCTGGCTATTGTCTCCCCTGGGGGAGGTGCAGGGCATGTGCTCCGCCGGAGTGAGGTTTGGGGGTAGCCTCAGTCTCTGGGGAAACCAGCACCATCCAGGTGTGGGGAAAGGGAGGCGGCCTGGGCCCCCCCCTGGACCCCCAACTACTCTGCCAGCCACAGGGGCTTCTGGGAATAAGACCCCCACATCCGGGGCCCTGGCCGGGCTGCCTGGGGGCTGGAGGGGCAGCGGGGATGGGAAGCTCTGTGGGTTTTCTGGACTCCACGGGGCCCTGGAGATGCGCTCATTCCCTTGAGAGGGCAGGTGGGGCAGCACCTCGGGGTGCACCTTGACGTGCTGGGCACAAGTGCGGTGCACGGGAGCACAGAGCCTCCACCACAGCAGCCCCCACCCCCAGGCCACCCTCGGGCAAGGTCACCATGTGGGGAGGCTCCTAACCACCCCCACCCCAGTCTTGGAGACATCGGGCTCAGTGGCTGTGCCTGCATCCTCCGGCCTGGGCCTCCTGGACCCCTGCTCTGGGAGGTGACCCAACAGCTGCCCGGCTCCCAACCGGGCCGGGCCCTTCCTCCCCGGCCATGCCCTCCCTCTGGCCTAGCCTCAATGGCTGCCTTTCACGGGGACTTGGACAATGGCCCTTGTTGTCCACCAGACATGAGAGACGTGGCTCCCTGCCCTGGGCTGGGGGTCCAGCCCCTAGAGAGTGGGTCCCTCTTTCAGCCTCCACTCCCTCCTCCCCTCCCTTCCCCTCCCAGGGTGCTTGGTTGTGCCAGGCAGGGACGTCCCAGGGCTGTCATTTCTTCTGACCCTTGTCCTAAATGTCACAGGGCAAATGGGAGGGAGGGCGGGGCCGGAGCTCCCCAGTGGCAGGGCGGGGTCTGCCCCAGTGTCCCCACCTGTGCAGTGGCACAGCTCGGTGCCCAGTGCAGGGCTGCCGTCAGAGCCATGAATGAATGAACTGCTGCTGTGCAATCAGCCAGGGCCTCCCTGGGGGTCTGGGGTGGGCTCTGTTCCTGGGGCTGGGGGACTCTGGCCACGTTTCCTGTGGGGGGCGGGCTTGTCCCCGGGGGGAACCTCAGGGTTTGGGGTCTGTACAGCGGTGGGGGCTCCCGGTTATTCTGGCCCCTCCACAGCCCTGCCCCGGCTGCCCTGGGGGCTGTGCATGTGACCAGCAAGACACTGGGGAGACCAGCCGGCCTGTCCACAAATGCCGGGTGTTTTCTAGGCTGTAGGCACCGTGTCAGGTGGCCAGGGAGCCCCAGCCACACACTCTGGCCTCACCTTGGGGGCCCAGGCCCCCCAGACGTCACACCACAGGGCAGCCCCTCGCTGCCCAGAGGGACCATGTCGTCCCTGTAGCTCTCACCTGAGTCCTGCCTGTCTGACAGATGAGGGAACTGAGGCCTGAGGAGAGGCCACAGCCAGGAAGAGGGGAATGGGGGTCCCAGGGCCAGGGGGTGAGGTCCTGGCTTGGGCACCCATTTCCCTGTTGGCTGCTGTGCGACCCTTGAATCTTGGCCGGAGGCCCTGTGCATGAAATAGGAACGGAGCCCCATACCCTGGTGCTGGACAGACCAGGGGAAGGAGTGAAGTGGGCGGTGCTCACGGTCCCATGCTCCGCCCCCCCAGCAACCAGAACCAAGGATGAGCTCTAGGGAGGAGCGGGATCCCGAGCTCCTGCCACGAGCCGGGCCCGGGCAGCTCACCTGCTCACCTGCCCCACCGGGCTTGAGGCGTCTGATGTTGGCCTTTGGGGTGCGACCCTCCTTGGCCCGCCTCAGCCTCGCAGCCCCAACAGGGGCAGCAAAGGGGGCCTCCGTCCCTCCCCTCAGGTGTGGATGCCAACAGGCTGCCTGGCACTGCTGCTCCTGGGGAGGACCCAGCCCAGGAAGGAGGGCTGAGGGGGTGATGGTCACCAGATGCCACGGCCCCGGGTCTCCAAGTTGGAGGACATAGCTTGCTGTCCCCCTGGCCCCATGACAGGACTGCTTCCCAGGGACGAGGCCGCTCATGTCTGGAGCCGGTTCAGAGGTCTGCTGGCCGCAGCCTCTTTCCTAGGTCTGTCACTGCCCATGTTCCAGCAGGCAGGTGGCGCAGGTGCTGATTCTTGGCCTCCCCTGTCCACGCCCAGAAGTCCTGACCTAGACAACAGGTCAGCACAAGGAGGGCTCTCGAGACAGAGCCCCATGCAGGGCTCAGTGTGGCCTTCGGCCCTGGGAGCCGAGCCCCACGGGCCACCGCTCCCTGCATTACTCTTGGAGTCCACAAGATTGGCTGGAGCCCTGGGGTGGCGGGGCCTCAGTCTCCTCGGTGCCTCCTGGCTAGCTCTCTGCCCATCCCTCCCCTGTGGCATCCCCCAGTGGGAGAAGCCAGAGGGTGTGGGGCCCCTTACCTCCCACAGTGGGGCCCCTTACCTCCCATAGTGGCCCTGGACACAGCGTCCAGCCCATACCAACACACTTCCTATCACTTCAGAGCAAGGCCATGCAGTTCCCAGCCCGGATTTAAAACAAAACAAAAACAATGTGGTGGCCGACACCTGTCATCCCAGTGACTCTGGAGGCTGAGGCAGGAGGATTGCAGGTTCCGGACCAGAGGCAGCCTTCATAACTTACCGAGACCTCTCAAAAATAGAAAGGGGCTGGGGTGCAGCTCAGCAATAGAGCCTAGCGTGTGTGAGGCCCTGGGTTCAGCCCTTACTACTGAAAGGAAAATAATATGCGTGTGGCATCATGGATATACACTGTGCGTGCCCTATTTAGAGTGCAGTTCTTAGAGCTGGGCAAATGCAAGATCCAGAACCATGAGATCACCTGAGGGCCCTCGCGTGGCTGCCAAGCAAGGGCTCCGCATGTCCGAGGGTGTGGGTGGCCCGAGATGCACACTTGAGGGGGTCTGGCTTCTCTGCACACGCCTGGGGGTGTTGCCCAACTGGCTGGACCCAGAGCTTGTCCCCTTGGGGGCAGGGTGACCCTCCTGGCATGGGGGCCCATGGCGGGTTGCAGGGTGGCTCCAGTGTGTGGTGACTAGTGCAGTCCCCAGGAGCGTGAGTGTGTGGCTGCCGCGTCACCGCGCTCACTTCTGGGCTTCCTTTCTCTCGGGGTCATGATAAGTGTGTTTCACCTGGTGAGAACCCTCCAGCGCGGTGAGCCAGGCGGGGTGCCACACCTGTGACAACCCCAGCAGTCGGGAGGCCGAGGCAGTAGGATCTTGAGTTTCAGTTCAGCCTGGGCCTCGTGAAACCCTGCCTCAACCTCGCGAGATCTCATCTCTGCGTGGGAGCGGAGCCTGGTGTGGTGAGTTCCAGGCCAGCCTGGGCTACATAGCAAGACCCTGTCCCCCCCAAAAAAGACAAACCTCGACGTTGTGTGGCAGAGGAGCCCTGTCCCCTGAGGCCCTGGGCCAGCCTGTGTCCTGCTTTCCATCCCAGGGTACGTTGGTGGCCTTGGTCCTGACAGATGCTGAGATGGTCACTGTGGCCCAGGTGTTCCTGAGGGCCATTTTACCCTAGGGAGGCAGCCCTGCCCCTCGGTGTGCAGCTCTCCCCTGGTGATGCTGAGCCCAGCAGGCAGTTGGTGTCTAATTAATGCTGAGTGAACAGCCGGCCTCTGCCGTGGGACCAGCCACCCGGTGTGCAGCAGGTGCACCTGGTGTAGGGACGAGGTCTGCCACGTGGAGGCCGGCACGGGCGGGTGTCCTCCAGCCAGCCCGGGTGGCCCGGGAGAAGCATCACTGCCTTTCAGCCCTGCTGCCCCGTTCAGTGTCACCAGGGAGGCAGCAGAGCTCTCAGTGAGTCCCAGCCTCTGGCAGGGCCAGCCAGGGACCCCGGCTAGCACCCACCTGGAAATGTGCCACGTCTCTGTCTCCAGGCCTGAAGTTAGGGTTGTGGTGGTGGCCGGCTGTCTGGAGAGGCAGACCAGCAGCCGGCCGCGTCCCTGGTGCCTTGCAGCCGTGCTTCTGGCCAGGCCGGGAGGACCTGAGCCCCATGCCAGCCCGGAGCTGCAGAGGCGCAGCAGGACGGCCCATACCGCAGGGGCCTGATGCTGCCTGGTGGCTTCCAGGCTCCTGGGGTGCGGCCGCCACCTGCTGGGCACTCCGGGCAGTGCCTGGCCTGGGAAGGGCCGAGAGCAGCTCCTTCCCGGTACAGAAGCCCCATGTCTGCACCAGCACCTGGGTCACCTTGTCAGTCACTGGGTAGCGGGGTGCTGCACCCCAACATTACTGCTTGCCCTGAGGCCTTCCCTTTCTCAGGACCTTCACTCAGGAGATGCCAGGTCCTCTGTCGCCAAAAAGAATTTCAGGACTAAATGGAGACGTGAAGCAGAGTTTTGAGTTTATTACGTAAAGGGTAGGGATGGGCCACGCTTCAGAGAGAGTGCGGGCATCTAGAGAGAGGCGCCCTAGGTGTCTTCACACCGGGTGTAGGTGTGATTTGAGGCTTCTGAAGCTATGTTGCTCAACGGGGTCCCAGCGGTGTCTGGTGTAGATTTACAGGTTGGAAAGGAGCAGTGCTGAGTGCCTGCAGCCGGGTAGTCAAGGAAGTGCCTGCTGTCTGTGGTCTTAGGAAATCACCCAGGTCGGTTGCCTAGACTCCCCCTCCCCCATCTGGCGGGTGGGGTCCTCAGGGAGGCGCTGGTTTCTCGCAGGCAGGTCTCACAGCCGCGTCTCTTCTCTCCGTTGTGCTGGAGTTTTACTGATGAGACCCACACCAGATCCCAGGGCAGAGAAGCCCCTTCCTCCCCACGCCCCCAAACTTCCTTTCTGTCCTGCCTCGCCTCACAGCAGGCTGTGTCACGGAGGCAGTTCTGGGCCTAAACGCAGTGATAGGTGAAGCAGCTGCCAGGGCACTGCGGCTGCGTGTCCAGGAGGCTGTGATGGCACCTGCCATAGGTGATGCTGTGCCCTGGCCTGCTGCCCCGGCTCAGCCCTCTGTGCACTGGGCCTGGGGAGGTCTTACCCTGGCACCAAAGGGGGCCGAGCAGGGTTCCCAGGTTTTCCCGCGATAAGTGCTCAGTTAGTCGGTTAACGAGCATTCTGAGTGGATCCTGCTTGGTCTTGAGGTACACAGGGTGGTCCCAGTGTGTGGGGATTTGCCTGCAGGGCAAATTTGCCTGCAGGGGATTTGCCTGCAGGGCAGTGAAAGTGGGGGCAGGGTGTTGGCTGCCCCACAGCTTCAGATATGCCAGGTCTTCGGGTGGGACAGGGAGGAGGCCCCATCTGGCCCCAACCCCCAGACAGGCTGGTGGGCCATCCCTGGGGCGCCAGCCGCCCCTCCCCAACGCCAGGCCACTGTCTTTTTATGGCCACGTCTCAAGAACACAGAAGACGGCTGGCCCCTCGTCTCTGACGACAGGATGGGCCCTCTGGTCCCTCGGCATCTGAAATATGAGGGTTGAAAAATGTGAGGGTCAAGTGCCAGCGCCTGGCCCGGGGCTGCTGGGTGGGGACAGTGACAGTGATGGGCAGACCTGTCCACCCAGCGCTGCCCTGACAGCCACATTTCCCTCGAATGACCACATGGGCAGTGGGACCCTTGTCCCCGAGAAAGCTGCTGCAAAACCCGGTGACGAGGCAGACACCCAAGCGTGGAGACCTGAGTGCCCCGCCCTGAGAGGTGCCCAGAAGCCACGGGTCCACCAGGCCAGGGGCTGTAGCCCTCTGGCACAGAGGGCCACCCATGGTCGCCACAACCTGGGAGCAGCCCAGACGTCCACTGGCTGGTGAGGGTGACCCCACGCATCTCTGAGGAGCGTCCTGTGGCAGGAAAATGGCTGTCCGGTCTGTGGAGTCCAGGGCAGGCCCCAGGACTGAGGACTTGGGGGGCTGTGAGTGCGCGGCCCCCCATGGCATGGCTGCTGGAAGCTCTGCGTGTCCTCCTGGGCTCCGGGGCCAGAACTATGGCCCACTCGTGTGATATCAGGTGTGGGCAGCACTGGTCTTGGGGCTCTGGGTGGACCCTCGGGGCTCCTGGTGGCTTGGACGGCCTTTGGTTGGTTACTCTGCTGTAGATATGGTCCTGGACCGTGGGCATCAGGCCAAGATCAGAGACGGTGGGAGGGGCCAACCCTGCGCTACCCATGGGAGCCTCTGCCTGTGTCCACCTGGCAGCGGAGGCTCCCTGGGGACCAGAAGGACAGCTGGCGGGGCCCCTCTCCCCACAGGGTACCGTGAAGGCTTTCTCTGGAAGCGTGGCCGGGACAACGGGCAGTTCCTGAGCCGGAAGTTCGTGCTGACGGAGCGGGAGGGCGCGCTGAAATACTTCAACAAAAATGATGTGAGCGGGGCTTGGCGCGGGGGGGGGGGCCCAGGCTCTGCAGGGCTGGACACTGGCCCTGAGCAGGCGTTCAGTGGCCTTCCTGCCCATCCTGGTCACAGGGCATCCGCTGGGAGACACCTCACAGGCACTCACGGCGTGTCCAGCCCTGACCACTGTCCCTCCTGCAGCCAGGCTGGGTTGGTGCTGGGGACGACTCTGGGCAGAGGCCTCCCCTGGTGGGAGTCGAGCTGGAGGGGACAGAGGGACGGTGGCTCAGGTTGGCCGACACCCACCCAGCCCAGCCGTCCCAGTGACTCTGGGCCAGGTGGAGGCAGGGGGCATAGGCAGCTCACTCCCGGGTTGCCCGGCACAGGTGCCAGACTTGGGACAGAGGTGAGTGGCCATGGGCCTGTGCAGCCATTGGCAGAAGTGTGCAGGAGGGGAGGGCTGGGGGCACAAGAGACCTGCTCTGTGTGGCTGCTGCCTGTACAAGCAGTGTCCTAACTGGTGCTGTGTGTGGGATACAGGCTCAGAGACAGCTAGCAACCTCCCTGGAGCCACACAGCCAGTCGGCAGCGGCCCTTCCTCTGGGACTCTCGGCACCAAGGGACTGCCCTCTGGGGTTGGGTGCCCGTGGGGAAAGCTGAGGGACAGAGGCTGGCCAGGGTCCCCTGGCCTGGGAGTGGGGTGGGGAGACAGTGGTTTAGGGACAGGGTGGGCACTGGAGCTGGGAAGGAGGGGCTGCTGAGGATGGGTGGCCTGACGGCCACGAGTGCCCGGCCTCATCCCTGGGGTCCTGGCCAGGCAGAGCAGCTGCCCAGACCTTGTGCACTGAGTGAGCCACCCCAAGGGGGCCGTCCACCAGCTCAAAGCCAGAAGAGGGAGGAAGTGGGGAAGGGTCAAGGGCAGGGCAGAGGCGTGGGCCATCTGCTGGTGGGGTGAAAAGGAGCCTGCCTACACACTAAGTGCCCCCCACATGACGTCATTTAGTTTCCATCACCCCAGGGAGGGAGACACTGTGATCCCCGCTTCATAGGCCAGGAGGCTAAGGGCTCAGAGAGGTTCAGTAACTTGCTCAAGGCCACACAGCATCGTAGGCCTGCTCCCAGCCTCCAGAGCCCAAGCTCCCTGGCTCCTGAACTTGTCCGGTGGCTCCTGCCTGGGACTGACACCCTCCTCGCTCCACAGGCCAGGGAACCAAAGGCCATCATGAAGATTGAGCACCTGAACGCGACCTTCCAGCCAGCCAAGATCGGCCACCCCCATGGCCTGCAGGTCACCTACCTGAAGGACAACAGCACTCGCAACATCTTCATCTACCATGAGGATGGGAAGGTGGGTGTGGGCAGGCCGAGGGCGGGGGAGCCCTGTGCAAGGCCCCGAAGCCCATCCTCTCATCCTTGGGCCAAAGTGCAGGGCAGCAGGGCCTGGCCGCTTGTTGCTCTGGTTTTCATTTCCATTCCATCCAACACCTGTGTGCGTGGCTTATTTTATTTATTTATTTATTATTTTTTTGCAGTCCTGTGGGTTGAACCCAGGGCCTCATGCTTGCTAGGCAAATGCTCTACCACAGAGCTGCTGTTTTTATTTTTTATCTTGAGACAGAGTCTCGCTAAATTACACAGGCTGCCTCTGGCCTCAAACTCAACGATCCTCCTGCCTCAGCCTCCCCAGTTGCTGAGATTACAGGTGTGCAGCACTGTGTGTGTGTATGGTTTAAAGAGCTGAAATAGCCAGGCATGGCAGTGTAGGCCTATAATCCCAGCCCTTGGGAGCCTGAGGCAGGAGGATTGTGAGTCTGAGGCCAGCCTGGGCTATGTAGCAAGACCTTGTCTCAAAAAACAAACCTGAACAGCTTTTCATGCAATGACAGAGAAGTGGGGGTTTGGGGTTGATCCTTTGGGAAGGCATTCCATATCTATTGTCATTGGGTGCCATCGAGTCAGGTCTGATTGATAGTGACCCTATGCACACCAGAACAAAACACTACCCAACACTGTGCCATGCACATGATCTTTTTTATTTTTGAGCCACTGTTGCAGCCACTGTTTCCTTCTCGTTTTGAGTCATGCTACATCAGCAAAAGGAAGTCCTGGGGGCTTTACTCCATTCCTGTCACTAAGGTGACTCTACTTTGAGGAGGCAACTCTTCCTTAGTCATTTCTTGAATGTCTTCAGTTCCAGCCTGGGGGGGCTCATTCTCTGGCACTCTTAACAGTGCTTCTCTGCCATTCATAGGGTTTTCAATGGCTAATTGTTTCAGGAGTGGGCTGCCGGGTCCTTCTCCCTAGTCTGTCTTAGTCTGGAAGCTCAGCTGAAACCTGTCCACCATAGGTGGCTCTGCTGGTATCTGAGATACCAGTGGCATCGCTTTCAGCATCCTAGCAACATGCCAGCTCCCACTGTAATGAACTGACAGACATTTGGGGCCCATGTCTATAACTGTGCTCTTATTGCTGCTGAATCTGTCTTCTCTGGGATGGTCTCTGCATTGCCTTCTGCTTCACCTCTGTGTCACACTCATGTGGTGCCTGCTCGTGTTTGTGCTTGGGGTCTGTGATGCTGCATCCAGGACCCCAGCTGTTCTGGTTTACACCTTCCTTTGGGTGGTTCACACCCTGTAGTAGCCTTCTGAGAAAGCACCTGGGAGGGACCTGGCAGAGTTTCCGGGGTAAGGTCTTGGCTAGCTAGGGCATTCAGGTAGGGATTAACATTCCCACCTGATCTTGCAGCCTTGCCTACTGGCTTCTTGCTCCCAGCGTCTGTGGGGCTTTCAACTCTTTTCCGTGAGGTGCCTCACAGGGGTCAGCTCCCTTCCAGTCTAGTGACTCCTGCCCACCAGGCCAGAGAGTATTTTCTTGAGTTAGTTCTTTAATAATTTCTTCTCTACTCTACCCTTTTCTGAGAGTCATACTGTTCAGGCGTTGGTGCCCTCAGACTCTCATTCATTTCCCTCCATTGTCACTTTTCCATGTTCTTTACTTTCTGGAAATTCCTCGACGTTGTCTTGCAGCTGTCTTTTCTTTGAGGGTCTCACTTCTGCTCTCGGGTTTCTAATTTTGCAGAACTACTCTCGGTTCTCACAATGTTATGTTTCTGAACACTGTTCTTGTTTCATGGTTATAGTATCTTTTGTTTCCTTTCATTGGTGCTGGGGACGGAACCCAGGGCCTTGTACATGCCAGGCTAGTGCTCTTCCAGTGAGCCATAGCCCAGCATCTAATGATTAATATTAATCTTTGAGGCTTTTTTGTCTCCAGAAGTGCTCATTTTTCCTGTGTTGCTGTCCCCTGCTTGGGTGTGACTTGCTGTCTCCAGATACCTGGGCTGGTGCAGCCCATGTGGACACACCTGCCCCAGCATCTGGAGCAGAAAGTGCAGCACTCAGTGTGGACTCACGCACTCTGTGCCCCTCCGAGGACAAATCTCCCTCTTTTGCCAGGGAGGAGAAGGGTCTTTGAACCCATTCTGCTTGGCGCCCCCAGAGCTGTTCCGTTCCAGGTCTGTGGGGCTGGGGGTACATGCCAGGCACACTCCAGCTCTCCCACCCACCTGCTGACCAGCTTCCAGCATGTGGCTGTTCACTGTGTTTCGTGGTTTAGGCTTTTAATTGAAACCCCTCAGGCCGTACTGACAGGTTGGAACCTGGCTGGAGGAGCGAGCAGAGCGTTGGCTTCCTCAGCCCCCTGCCTCTGCGTGCGTCGGGGGGAGACGGGCCAGGAGACAGGCAGCTGAGTGCTTCCCCGCGGCTGGGCTCCCTCCTACTGCTTCCAAGGGCAGCTGAGGGCACCTGCTCTGGGCTGGCCTGGTCTGCGTCTGAATCCCCAGGAGGGCTGGAGCCTCGGCTGTGATAAAGCAGTGGGGAGGCAGCCCTGGAGGGGCAGTGGGGAGCAGAAAGCACACTTGCAAAGGCCCGGGACAGGAGGAGGTGGGGTGCAAGGCCAGGCTGGAAGGTGCAGGCCCTGGGGGCCTTGGGGAGGACTCCTTCCTGTGGGAAGAAGAGCTGCTGAGCAGCGGGGAGAGGAAGGAGACACGCGGGTGGAAGGGGCTGGAGGCACCAAGGCCGCCTGGGGTCCTGCAGGGGACAGGCAGGCCAAGGCTGGGTCTGTGGTGCTCAGGGCCACCCCTGAGGACAGAACAGGCCCTGGAGAGCTGGCCTACAGGGTGGGGTACCTCTGGGCCTCAGTGGGACCCAGAGAAAGCCAATTATTAGAGGGTGGGCTGGGGTGTGGCCCAGTAGTAGGGCGCTTGCCTCGCATGTACAAGGCCCTGGCTTCTGTCGCCAGTACAAAACAAAACCTCTAAGCAGCCGGGCCTGGTTAATACCTGGATGGGAGACCGCCCGGGAATACCAGGTGCGAGAGGCTTGGGAGAAGACCTGGAAGCCCATTCCCAAGAAACAAGCAGCCATTGAAAGCCCTATGAATAGCAGAGAAGCACTGACAGCAGTGCTGGGCAGGGTAGAGTTGGGTAATATCTCGTTGTTGTGCATACGGCTGCTATGAGCTGGACCCGACTGGATCCCCCCTAACAGCCATGATGTGGGGCAGGATGCCCGGGGTTTGGGAGTGAATGGGGAGGGCCCCTTGGGGCCAGTGTGAGTCCTTGCAACAGCAGATCAAAGGCAACGCAGGTTGAGGCTGGTGGGGGGTGTTGGAGTTTCAGGGGCGCCAGATGGAGGATCAGCGGGCAGCACCACGGGACAGGCAGCGTGGCTCTGGGGAGGGTCGGACTGTGTGACTGCTGGGGGTGTGGCCTGAGGCTGCAGCCTGGAGCCGTGGGGTGGCCCCGGGGCTGCAGCAGGGGTGAGCGTGGGAGGCTGGTGCTGCGGAGCAGGTAACCCGGCACTGTCCTGCCCCTTGTTGGCAGTGATGGGTGGGTTCGTCCAGGTTGGATGCCAGGGCCACTGGGAAGACCCTGGTGGAAAGCCCTGGGGGTGGGGAATCACGGCCCCCGCCATGGCTGCAGCCAGGTGCACAGGTTTATTAGGCCTGGAGGAGGGCAGCCCGAGATGGGCACGGGGTCTCGGGAGGGGCAATCAGGGCCTGAGTGAGGACGGCCGGGCCGACCCAGCGAGGACTGCCAGGACCGATACCCACCCACCCCCTGCCGGTCTTGGCCCTTGCCCTGCCTCCTCCGGCCTTGGCCCAGGGAGCCCTCTTGCCCACCAGAGGCAGCGAGCTGGGGGGCTGGACCGTCCTCCGGCGGGGCGCCGGGAGCACGGCACAGCCGAGGGGTGTCGGGGAGGCAGAGGCCCGCGCTGACTGCAGCCTTGGCCCCCAGGAGATTGTGGACTGGTTCAACGCACTGCGTGCTGCCCGCTTCCACTACCTGCAGGTGGCCTTCCCGGGGGCCAGCGACGCAGACGTGAGTGGCTGCCCAGGGTACCTGGAGGGGATGCAGGGAGGTGGCCAGCAGCCTTCGCACCCCCAGTCCAGGAGGGCATCGAGCCCCAATGGGTCAGACTGACCACGGGCATATGTGGGCCTCTGGAAAGGTTGTGCGGCTGGCCGGCCTGAGGCTGCACGCTGGGGACTTTCTGCACAGCCACCATGGACACATGGGGGAGGGCAAAGAGGGAGGGATAGAGGCCTTGTGGGGGAGCCTGTGGGCGGGGCCAGGCCAGGCGGGGGCCTTGTCCAGTGGGCATGGCAAGTCCATGGGCAGGGCCAGGAATAGGGGTGGCCTGGCCTAGAAAGGGGCCTTGATGTGTGGGTGGGGCTAGTCCTGGGTGCAGCAGAGCCTGGGCGTGGCGAGGCCTGGGAAGCAGCGGGGCGGGCAGTCCAGGGGTGGAGTCAAGCACAGGTATGGCCAGGCCTGGGAAGGGCCTCAGCTTGGGGGTGGGGCCGGGCCTGACTGTCCTCCCTCCCCAGCTGGTGCCCAAGCTGTCCAGGAACTACCTGAAGGAAGGCTACATGGAGAAAACGGGACCTAAGGTGGGTCTGCGGCGGCGGCCCGCCGGGCCTCTGGGAGCTGCCGTCTAGTGCCTGGGGTCAGCCAGGGCGGGCTGGGACAGCAGGGTTCAGGTCGTGGCACCCAGGCTGGAGCCCGACGCCTTCCTGAGCAGCTGGTCCCAGGGCCCCTGTGCTCCAAGGGTGGCACCTGGGGGCTCCAGGTCAGCCCCTGGCTGGCCCCTGGCTTCCCTGGGGCGGGCGCACAGCTGCTTCATGCACAGGTTCTGTGACCAAGGCCCAGACCGCAGCAGGGGCCCGGGCCCTTCACACAGCTGACTGGTGGGAGGCAGGGCCCAGCGAGGCGGAGGAGGACATTGAGTGAGCCAGGAGCAGCCCTGCCCGGGTGCCAAGCTGTGGTCAGCCAGGCAGAGGCCTCCCCGGGCTGGCCCACTGCTCACCGGCCCTCCCCGGCCCACAGCAAACGGAGGGCTTCCGGAAGCGCTGGTTCACCATGGACGACCGGAGGCTCATGTACTTCAAAGACCCCCTGGTAAGGAGGCCTGGCCGGCAGCATCCACCGGAGGCTCCCCTGGTCCACGGTGTCGCAGGCTGGACTTCTCTGGGTCCCTGGGCTGTGAGCCCTCCAGAAAGGCAGCCTGGGCCTGGGGGTGGGGAGGGCGCCCCCGGCTCAGCCTGGCCCCCCACAGGATGCCTTTGCCCGCGGGGAGGTCTTCATCGGCAGTAGGGAGAGCGGCTACCGGGTGCTGGAGGGGCTCCCGTCATCCACCCAGGGCCACCACTGGCCCCACGGCATCACCATCGTCACTCCCGACCGCAAGTTCCTGTTCGCCTGTGAGACAGAGTCAGAGCAGCGGGCGTGGGTGGAGGCCTTCCAGAAGGTGGTGGACAGGCCCATGCTGCCCCAGGAGTACGCAGGTGAGTCGGCCCCGGGCCGTGTCCACTGCTGGGGGCCACCTCCTGCCACGGGCCATGCGGGCTGAGCGTGCCAGGTGGACGAGGCTGGACCCCTGCTACCATTTCCAGTGGAAGCCCACTTCAAGCATAAACCCTAGCAAGCCTGGCCCAGAGGCGCGAGGACACTGGACCCTCAGTGACGTGGCTGGTGAGGCGGCGCTGGACCGCGGGAGAGCCTGGCATCCCGGCGCTGCCCTGCTCCTCAGGGTGGTCCAGGTGCGGCCAGGGCTTCAGCCTTCACGACACATTTCTCCAGAGCCTCGTGGCCAGCAGGCCCCGGACAGCCTTCAGCCTGGCCTGACTCTAGCCCCGCTGTGCTGCTGCCGACTGCTCCCAGCTGACCTGCACACCTCCCCGCCCGGCCTCCTGACTCGGGGGCAGCTCCACTAACTCTCCCTGCCACCAGCCTGACTGAGGGGCTTCTGGACCCCATGCTGGGCGGTGGCCGGCTGGCTCTGGGGACTCGTTCTGGGACCTGCCGCATGCCCCCCACCCTAGGTATTTATAGAGCAGCTGCTGTCTTGGCAGGGTTGCGGCTGCAGTGGATGGGGTCCTCCTGCCCTCCAGGGCAGGCCTGCCACGGCAGCTGTCTGGCGTGGGTGCACACAGGCGCTGGCCGGCGCTGGAGGCCTGCGGCTCCTGCAGCGGCTAGGTGGGGCAGAAGGAGGGGCCCGGCCAGGGCTGCCGGGTGCCACGCATGGGGAGCCTGGGCGGCCACCCCATCCGCTGTGGCATGGCTGTGCCCGGCTTGGTGCTCAGCCCTGACCATGACCTGCGCCTGCTGGCCCGACCATGTGGCCGCTGGGCCCTGTGAGGATGGCTGCCGGCCCCCAGCCCTGGCCCTGCTGCTGGCAGGCAGGCCAGGGCTGAGCCACCTTGTATTTATTTCTCCCCAACCTTCTTCCCGTCTGCGCCTGGCCGTTGGGACAGCTGGACTCCCCCTCCCTGGGGCTCTGTCAGGGCAGGGCCTGGCCGGCTGGCCAGGCTAGCGGGGCAGGGTGGCTCTGGGGCCCCAGGTGGACCCACCCCTCTGCCGCGCGGCACCCATGTCCTGGAATAAAGTGTGGCTCTGGTGTGGTGTCCTGTGTGTGTCAGGCTGGCGTGGGGAGGGACAGAGTGGCGACCTCCATCTGGGCAGACACAGCCCAGGAGTAACTGACCGCCCCCTGCAGCAGGACCCAGCAACACCCACGTCCTTTCGGTGTATGGCCACTATGCAGGGGTTACACGACCAGGCCCAGTCCCCAGGGCTCCCTGCCCAGCGACCCCTGCTGCCCGGCTCTCCAGGAGCCTCGAGCTCACCTCTGCTCTGGCTGCCCAACAAGCCGGCCCAGCCCGGGTCCCTGGCCACGTCTGCCCCGCTCTGGGTCAGGCACAGTGAAGCGCAGCCCTGGCAGGCAGCCTTGCGCCAGCAGGCCCTCAGGTCCCACGTCTGCACCTGTTTTTGGTGGTGCTGGGAACAAATCCAGGGCTTGGCACATGGTAGGGATGTGCTCTTGTCCCTTCTCAAGTGAGAACCCTGAGGCCCTGGGGAGGCAGAGACCCTGCCCACAGGTCTCCAGCAGGGGTCCCTCCAGCTGAGCCTCAGCAGGGGTCACAGTCGCCAAGTGGCCTGGCTGTAGCTCCTGCGAGGCCTCAGCTCAGCTGCAGAGGCGAGGCCTGGCTCGGGTCAGAAATGAGAACGTGGCCCTGCATTTCCCCCACCGTGGGCCTGTCTGGCCCAGGGCTCTGGACAGGGGGCGCACCCTGCATTTCTGCGCTGTTTGTGTGCGTTCATGTCGGGCACCCACATTCCCAATCACATTGTCGTCGTCTACGAAAGAAATCACAAGGGCTGGAGCGAGGCTCGGTGGTCAGCGCAAGGCCCTGGCTTTGATCCTCAGCACCGCTTCACAAGCAGAAACGTCCAAAGACGAGACGCAAGACTCACAACTTACGGAAGGCCACGTTCCAGGGTGCGCCCCTCAGCATGGCGACGCAGCCCCGGCCTGGCCTCGCTTGGTGTCCGGCTGCTGCCTGTGCCTTCTGACTTGGCACAGCATGGACAAAGGCCACGGGGCTGGAGCCATGATATGCACGGATGACTGCAAGCACGCCGCCTCCACAAACACGGCTCTCCCTTCACACAGCCTGAATCCTAAATGTGGGAGTGGGGCCACAGGAAGAGGGGGTCACCTGAAGGGGGGGTGCAGCATAGGTGTGGTATGTGGGTACTAGGTAGGAGGATCGCCTGAAAGGTGGGATGCAGCTCAGGTGTGGTGCGTGGGCGCCACGGGAGAGGGAGGGTCACCTGAAGGAGCTGGGCTGCAGCTCAGGTGTGCGGCTGTGGGCAGCAGGGAGGTCACCTGAATGGGGCACAGCACAGCTTTGGTCGTGGCTTTGCTGCTGTCACCTCGCGTTAGTCCTGAGCAAAAACCACACGGAGGCGAAATTCGAAGTGCTCAAATTATTCCCCAACAAGTCAGCCACGTGGGATCCTGGTTTCAAAACAAGTGTCACAGCAAAATGGGGGGGCCCCGGCCTGGACCTAGCAGCTTCTGTCCCAGAGCCGCCTCCCCTCCCCTCCCCCGGGCCTCACTCCATTGCCCTGCTGAAATCTCGGGGCTGTGGACCTCTAGGGACCTGGAGTGGGGTGGCACTGGGGGTGGCTCCCACATGCCACTTCAGCGCCAGGTCTGCTCTCTGAAGCAGACGCTCAGGCCCTAGCAGGTCTGATGTAGTAAAATGACACCTTCATTTCCAGAGTTGTAGCCAAGGGAACTCACGCTTTCCCATCGCTGACCGCTTTGCCTACAGACAACCGGGACAGACGCAGGGATCCGTGGCACAGGACACACTTCCTCTCAGGGACTCAAAAAGCCCGGCCCAGCCCCACCAGGTGCCCCAGTGATTCTGGGCTCCAGCGGGCAGGGACTGGAGCCGAGACCTGTGGCCGGCCCCACACCGGCCCCGGAGCTCACTCACAAAGGACCAGCGCGCAATGCCCAGTACAAAGGATTTATTTACACTCGACAGTTGACACAAACCTTCCCTGAAATTCCATCTTTACAGTAAATGTTTCTCACCTTCCCGTGCACGATCATTGTGTATTAATCTACAGCTCTTATTTCAATCGTGAAAAAATAAAATGTTTCCCTTTATAATTACGCTGGCAACAGGTGTATTATCAGTGATCAAGGACAGAACCCGTTCCTGGACTGGTCATTTGGTTAAATCCTAAAACGTGAGTTCAGAGAAATCCATCGCCCCGTAGAAATAAATACCACATTATGAAGGACATGGGCAGCCCCACAGGACCCCCTTCAGAGCAGCAGTGTGGGGCTGGCAGGGACAGCGGGCTGCGTCTCGGCACGCAGGCGGAGTCGCCTCGTAGGCCACACCCGATCTGGACACTGCAGCCCCCATGCTCCGGCTGCAATGGGAGAACCAGGACTGCAAACGCCCCACGGTCACACAGAACAGAGATCAACCAGGACCCTGCAGGACACTGCAGGATGGGGGCCATACCCCGGCGAGGGGACACCAGGCCGCCGTGTCACCCCGCCGCCCTCCCCAAGGAACCAGAGACAAGGACGGCAGCAGGGGCCGCAGCAAGGCCTGGCTTTATTGTGGGCGATCTGAAGGAACACGGGTGGCCAGCAGGAGCCCGGCCTCTCTCTCGTCCCAGGCATGTGGTGACAGGCAGGCTGCACGGCCCTCAGCCACCACACATAAATAGGGGCAGACTCTGCACAGGGGCGCCCGCCAGAGTGAGGGCTGCCCTCCAGACGCACGTGGACACCCAACGGCGTCCAGGATGCACCCAGTGCCATGGGCGCGTCCTTCCACACGGCGGCGCTCAGTCCAGCTCGATGGGGCTGCTGTCGTCCTGGCTCTCATCGCCCTCCTCCTGCTCTGAGGAGCCCATGAGGCTGCTCAGCAGGTTCCCTGGAGGAAAGACACGGCGGCCACCATGGTCAGGACCTGGCAGAGCCCAGAAGCCCTGCCTTCCTGGGAGACAGGGCGCTGTGAGCAGAGATGTGCCACGCTCGTCTCACACAACTCACAACAAGGAGAGAGAGACCACAGCCACAGCCTCCAACAGGGAACCCGGGGCAGCCACAAAACACCTCAAGTCACCCACTGATGCCATGGGGAGCCTTTCCAGCCAGAGACAGCTGTGCACGGCGGTGCCTGCGCCAAAGGCCACACCTGACTGCCCACTGCTCCCCATCTGACCCATGGGCAATGGGCCCTCATCCATCCCAGACAGCTGCGTCCAGCCGACCCAGAGGACACAAAGCCCTGAGGCCACCGCAGGATGCAGCACTGTGGGAGAGCGGCTGTGCGGGCAGCTCCTGCTGGGACAGACAGGCCAAGGGACAAGCCACTGTGGGGGGAACTGGGAAGTGGGGCCCGCTAATGGCACAGGCGGAGCACCCTCCCTCAGATGCCACCTTGCCCAGCACTATGGAGTCCAGGGAAGCCACGGTGGTGCCACTGCTAGGGACCATGGCAGGCAGCTGTCCACTTCCACCACCACCGAACTCTGGACAGACAAGGGGAAAAAGAAAAGCTAACAACTCATGGACAACTGCTAAAACAGCCGAGGCAGCCTGTGTCCCTGCCTGTGTCACACAGGCCCACCAGCGGCCCAGAGACCCAGGGGATGGCTGTGGCATGCGGCAGTACCTGCTGTGCTGCTGGCTATAGCGTAAGGGCGTGCCCACGGGTACCTGACCATCCTGAGGGGCCCTGCACTCCAGCAGGCAAAGCACGAGATGCACCCCAAGTGCAAATGGCCCCATGCCAGCCCTGTGGAGCCCCTGCCAGAGGCAAAGACAACAGATTGCCTGACCTGCAGGGAAACCCCAGCAGGCAGGGGCACTTGGGAATTCTCAATTCCACCAAATGTGATTTACTACTCAAAAAACAGAATTGGGCAGCTGGGGCGCAGCCCAGCAGTGAGCACTTGCTTCGCCAGCACAGGCCCTGGGCTCAACCCCCAATATTGCAAAATCTGAACATCGGGTCAGACACAGCTCAGTGGCGAACACCTGCCTTACACACGAGGCCAAGTCCCATCCCTGGCACTGCCCAGCAAAGGAAAAAACTGGCGCATTCAAGAGTACCCAAGTGCGAGCCATCCCCATGCAGGAGGCGGACACTCACACGTGGCGCTCAGACCTGCCTGTGTGGTGTCTGGACCAGGCCCAGGCTGCGGCAGCCACCTGGCCTCCACCCTGGAGGCGGTGCTGCAGACACCTGGCTGCTCGCAGCCCCATGTGGGAACGCGTGGGGCGGGTGGAGGCCCCAGCTGGAGCTCACCTAGCAAGCCACCATAGGAGGACGTCTGCTTGGGCGGCACGCCGAAGAAGAGCTGGCCTATCCTGTCGAGGTACTGCAAGAGGCAGGGCGGCCGTCACCGGAGCAGGCGTGTGGGGCCCCCTCCCCGCCGCCACCCAGGGCCGCCAGCTTGACTCGACCGCGACAGCCTCACCTCGTTGTACATCGGGTCCCTCCGCAGGGATGGCTGGTACTGCTCGCAGAGCACTGTGAACACCGCCAGCTTGCCGCTGCCACGAGAACCAGACACGTGCCTGTGAGCGCCCACGTCACCACGCACTCAGACCTGGACACACTCTGCACCTGTGGCCACCGCCAGACTCACCCATCCACGGCCAGCAGCAGAAACCAGATGAAGTTCAGCAGGGGCTGAACGAAGGGCGGCCCGTCCTCGATGGACGGGTGCTTCTGAGTGTATGTTGTGAAGACCACCAACGCACTGCTCTTGTTTTTCAAACACAGGAACCTGGAAAGGAGGGCGCTCTGGTGGGTGCAAACACCGGAGGCAGGCTCGGGCTTTCAGCCGCCTGCGTGGACCTCAACCCCTAAGTGCTGCAGGAACAGAGGGCCTCAGTGGACAGCAGCACCTGGGACAGCCAGGATACTGCCCGGCCGTCCACAGGCTGAACAGGACCACGGTAGGCCTATGGCGGAGCGTGGAGGGCTGGGCACACGTGCTCTGGCACTGCATACCAGGCTCAGGTCTGCCGTGGACCCTGACCCTCAAAGCAAAGAGCACCAAGGCTGGGAAGGAGACGCGGCTTGCCTTGGTCCACACAGTCGTGAAGCAGAACCAGGAAGAAAGCCCACACATGCCGCACCCCCTCAACTATGGCCTCTACTCTCAGCACCTGCTGCAACCTGTCTGCACCCGCCATGGGAGAGCATGGTGCTGTGCAGCACCAGAGCCTGGCCAGCGGGCTCTGGGGGTTGGCGATCTCTCCTTTTTAAACCACAGAGTTACGGGCTGCAGGCCTACAGCATGCCTGGGGGAGACAAGTGCGTAGGAGGCACCTGTAACACAACGTCACTTCCAGTTCACACAACGCCTCCTCCCACACACAAGACCAGGTCTTTTCTGTGGGAAAAGCGTAACCACAGGGGAACCCCATTCCTTACAAAAGGGCACTAGGGCTGGAGGGGACAGGAGCCACCCTGAGTGCAGGTGGGGATGCACCTGACAGGGCCGGCTGCTGTGGCACATGCTCCCGCTGCCCAGGTGAACTGTCGGAAGGGGCAGGGTGAGGAGGGCCTGGCCAGCACAGAGCGCGGGCCCTGCAGCTATCTGCCCATCGGAGGCGGGACCTCTGGGAAGACCGCCTTGGAGCACGTGCCTCATGAGACCTGGCAGAGGCTGGTCACTGCAGGGGATGCCTGGGCCTGCGGCTGCCCCTCCAGCAGCACCTGGCCGAGTACCTACTGAAGCACAGCCTGGGCCACGAACATGTCCACCTCGCTGCGGAAGCCCCGGGCGGTGGAGTACTCCACCAGCATGTTCGCACAGCCCTCGCCGTCTGTGGAGTGCAGGAAGTGGTACCGGGACTCGCAGTAGTTCTGCTCTGCAGAGGGAAAGCAGCAGGTCAGGCCAGGGACCCTGAGCACTCCACTCCTGACCCCGCCTACCCACTTTCTGGCATAGCTGCTGTCCAGCCACGACCTGCCTGAGCGCTGGGGATGAAGCTACCCGCCCATGTCTGCCTCAGTCGCTGCCCGCTGACATCCTGGGGCCTGAGGACCGAGCACCACCCAGGTGGTGGGGAAGGTACAGCCACGGGGGCCACTGTTCCCCAAGCGTGGGCAACGGTTATGTCTCGCCAGCCTTCATGAGTCAGATGGGTAGATAATGACTTACTGCTAATGTCCGACCCTGGTTATTTGCGGGGTCCTGGCTGGAGGCCCCTGCATGGGCATGGTGAGGACCCTGTGCACTGTCTGAGTTTTAAACATGGAGACCACATGGCACCTGGATAAAGTCCCGCCTGCAGACCCTCCTGGGAAAGCTGTGACTCTCAGGCTCTGACGCAGAGGGGCCCGAAACCTTTTCCTTCCCACAGGAAGTCAGGAAGGTCCAGGGTCCTACCCAACCCCACAGCTCCTGTGAGGCTTTCCTGTAAGTGGACCCTGGCTGCTGGCTGGACCACAGCCACACCAGGTGCAAGTCTGAGGTGGTTCTCGCTGCACGGATCTGAGCCCATTTCTGGGCTGTCACCTCCAGCCCAGATCCTGGGAACTCCAGGGGTCAGAGGGAGGATTGGGCCCTGAGGACCACTATGGCCCTCACAGCACTACCCTTCTCCCTGAAGCCCGCTGCGTGGCCAGCCAGAGGCAGAGGCCTGCAGCAGAGCGGACACTTGTCTCCTGGGGCCAGGCCTAACAACCAGTCTCCCTCGGAGCTGCCGGGGAGGGGCCTCGAACCTGCAGACAGCACTGCAGGGCAGATGCTGAACTCTGTCCGGAGTCCAGGCAGAGGCACAGTGAAGAAAAACAGCCCTGCCTGCCCCCACGCAACCCGTGACTCATCTCGAGTGCTAGGACACTCAGCACGAGCTGGGCTGGGGCGGGAAAGGCTGGCCCAGGGGAGGAAGAGTGTGGAGGCTGTGGGCCGCGGGGCCTGTGACCTACGGTGAAAGTTTCACCGAGAGGAGGGGTTGAGGGCTGTCACCCCGAGTTCCTCGTGGAACCTCCACGGGGCAGGTAAACTCGAAACACAAGGGTGGAACCCAGCTGATGGACGGAGGTCAGCACACACGAGCCCCAGGGAACCCAGGGCTGGCTGTGGCCACCAGGCCTCCCAAGCTTACCTTTCCACAGCGTGAGGGCCAGCAGCTGGTGCAGCCGGGGATGGCCCAGTTTTCCAGACCCTCCGCTGGACCACTTCAGGGCTCTGGACACGAAAGCCACGCGTTCTGGAGAGTTTGGATCCATCAAACTAAATACTTTGGCCAAGTTTTCTGGAAACGACAGGAACAGACCCTCACCCAGAGGAGCAGGCCCAGCCCAGGTCTCCGCACAACACACCTTAGGGAACAACTGAAGACCACGCCCCCTGGCCACGCCTGTCACCCCAGTGACTCAGGCAGAGGCAGTCTGCGTAATTTGATGAGATCAACTCAAAAGGTAAACAATGGGTGGGGTGCAGCTCAGTGGTGGAGCACTCGCCTACCATGCACAAGGCCCTGGGTTCAACCCCCCATGCCATACCATCAGAAAACAGAAACCCCGAAGACACTCAAACTTCAAAAGCAAGCTGAGAAGCCCCCAGCGCACGGACGGGCGGCCCTACGCCTGTCTCGTGGGTTCTGGGCTGTCCACACCAATACCCAGTTGGCCTGTCTGCTGCCAAGCCAGCACTGTGTGCCCCAGGAAGGACAAACACCCCGGGTCCCATGGCTCAGCCTGCATGGAGCACAGACAGGTGGGTTGTGGTAGGGAGCTGGCCCGTGAGAGGCTGCCGACGGCGGCAAAGCGCCAGGCTCAGGTTCCGAGCAGCCTCATCGAGCGGCAGTTCCCAGGAAGGGCTCAGCCAGCGCATGCCGGTGTGACAGGATGGGTTACCGAGTAGGTGTTGGACACAAGGGTGCCGCCCAGGGGCTCCCCCTCCACAGCACGGCACTCGGTTGGGCCAGGCAGGCGGCATAGCCACTGTGGCTGGGCAAGACCAACGTCCACGACAGAGGCAGAGAGCGCCAGGGCGCCACAACACAGGCGAAGGAACGAGAGAGAGGGCCAGGAAGGCGCGGCATGAGACCAGCTGCGGCTCCCCAACACCACCCCAGCACGGCGTCCTTACCCAGCAGCTCGTCAGCTACGTCCACTTCGGCTTTCTCCAGGGACTCGAGAACCAGCATGGACAAGTCAGCAGCGCTGTTTTGCTACAACAAAGAAACAAGATCGTTGGAAACCAAGACCCAAGATCCACAAGACGCAACGAAGCCAGTGGCAGCTCACTCTGCAAACGGCACTGTGAGCGCGCAGCTGAGGCTGCCACCCAGCCCTCACACAGCAGCATGGCGCGCCTGCCACTCCTGACCCCGGAGCACACAGCCAGGGCTCTTTCCTAGCCACCACACCCATGCTGCTCCCACGCCACCCACACGGCCAGCCACACAGGGCCCACAGGGACAGCCCTCAAGGGATGTGAGGCCTCTGCCACCTGCAGCTGGAACCATGAGTCACCTGATGTTTCCAGGCCTCCCCTGTTCCTCACCCCCTTGCCTCCTGTCTGGAGCAGGAAACGGGGGGCTGACGCCACTCACCTGGCCGTGGCTGAAGAACAGCAGGGCTCCCGAGTACATGAGCTCCCGGGCCTCTGCATGCTTGCTCTGCGACATGTACCTGAAGAGAGGCAACAGGGAGGGAGGAGCTCAGAGCGGCAGTGTTTCCAGCACCTGCACCCCTCAAGGTCTCAGGGATGCGATTCAACGTCAAAGCCCGTCGATCTGCACGTTTCACGGGATAGGGCTGCAAATAAGCATGCGCTGACACACACTGAGAAATCAGTGCTCCTGGGGTCCTGACTGCAGAACTGTGCATCCACGGGACATTCGTCAGTCACCCAGCCGAGCCACGAGGAGCCCCCTGGAAGGCTGAGGCAGCTCTGCACAAACTTCTGGGGACACAGCCGCACCAGGAGGGGACTGCCCCTGCTGACTCGGCCTCCCTCATCCCCAGCGACCCAGGGAAGCACAGGCTTTGAGAGAGCCCAGAACACGTCCAGGGCCCCACAGGAAACTCCAGTTTGCCTTCGCCAGCAGGTTTCTTGTGGCACTGGGGAGTGTGGCCCAAAAGTCTGGTAGGAGTTCAGCACTCGTCCATCGTCCCCTGCAGCTCACTTTGAAATACACCCTTGATCTGGGGACTGGTCACTTAATTGCCAACTGACCAAGCAACTCCCACCCACAGCAGAGCTGGTTCCAAAGAACATCGCGTGTATCCGTGGACGATCCACGTTTGCCGATCAATCACTGGGTCAATGTTTACACACAAATCTCCAACATCAGGCGCCAGGGCAGATCCCGGGTGCTGCGAAAGGGTGCCAACTGATGTGGTTTAAATCTGCACCTAACATTTTTGGCTTGTTCCTTCAGGAGCCCAGGCCACTTTGGAGCTCGAATGCCGGGACAGCTAAACTCACACTAAAAACTAACCTCTGTGATTTCCAAGTGCTAAGGACTTGCTTCCACCAGAGAGAAAAACCAGTTTCTAATTGGAGGGAAAAGCAAGTCTCTTCCTCAACCAATGAAACCGCGCTTTCAAGAAGAAAGGCATTTGTAACACAGCGACAAACCCAGCCTGACTGGTTTGTATTTGCAGAAAATTCCGGAATGAGGTTGCACTCCAGGTCACCTGAGATCACAGTAGGGACTCCTACTTTCCCCTAAGCCTAGAATCAGCCACTCTAAGCCCTCAGCTCCTGGTCCTGGCCACAGGTCTGATGGAAACAAGGCTGCCAGGCCTCCCCCAGGCCTGGCCAAGTCCACAAACACCTAGGGAGGACTGAGCTCAGCCTGCTGGGCCAGCAACTCCCACACGTGGCCTTGACCAGGCGCTCCCGGCTGTGCCCCCGCCTGGGGCTCTCGGGCACGTGGGGCCGAGGCGGAAGGGACCAGAATCAGCGAGTAGACACAGCCGCAGGGCGCTCCGGGCCTGTCAGGCTGCTGGGCCGGAAGGCGGGCTCCGGAGGGGAGACGGGACGGCCGGGGAGGCGCAGCCGCCGCCGGGAACGCCTGGCCCTCGGCAGAGCCCGAGCCCCAGGACCGCGCTGGAGAGGTGGCGGGCGGCGGGAAGGGCGACACCGGACCACAGGCGCGGCCAGGGCCAGGCGGCCCACTGGAGGGAGCGAGGGCAACACGTGCAGGGCAGGGAGGCCGGGAAGGGGAGGCCAGGGAAGGAGAGGACGGGGAAGGGGAGGCCGGGTCGGGAAGGCCAGGGAAGAAGCTGGGGAAGGAGGCCGGGGAAGGGGAGGCCTGGAGGAGAGGAGGAGGCCGGGCGGAGAAGGGGAGACCGAAGAGGGAGAGGCCAGGCCGGGGAAGGGGAGGCCCGGCCGGCGCCCCGATCCCGCCACCCCCGCCCGGTCGCCCGCGACGGGCAGCGGCGCGGGCCAATGGCGGCGCGGGGCGCCGAGGCGCGGCCAATCGGCGGCAGGGGCGGGGCGCCCACCTGAAGAAGAGGGTCCGGTACATCTGGTGCGCCTCGTAGTAGTCGCCCTTCTCCACGCTGGCGCGCAGCTTGCCCTCCACGCGCTGGACGCCGCCGCGGTTGCGGGCGCCGTTGCGGGCGCCCTCCTGCTCCGCCATCGCCGCCGCCGCCGCCATGGGCCGGCGCTCCGCGCAGGGCTGACGCTGTCGCAGGCGCGGTCGGCGGCGCCTCCCGGCTTCCGTCCCCGCGGCCGCCCGACGCCCTCTACGGTGGCCGCGAGGAGCCGCGCACCGACGGCCCGGCCGGCTGCGGCACCACGTGACCAACCAGGGCGGGGCCGCAGAGCCGCGAGCGGCTGCGAGAGCCGGCGGGGCCGCGCGCCGAGCCCGGCTGCGAACGGCCGCGCGAGTGCGAACGGACCACGCGCAAGGGGCGGAGCCTGCAGCGACCACGTGAGCGCGGCCGGCGACGTGGGTGGGGCGGGGCGCTGCTGACTCCACAATGCGGCGGCCGGGAGCCTGGCGGCGGGGGTTAGACTTGTGGGCAGCGTGCCAGGCTCGCGGGCCGCACTGGGGACCCGGACGGGGTCATCCGTGGGGGACGGCGGGGACGGGCGGCCTGGTCCGAGCCTTGGTCGGGGAACCAGGGCCTTGCGCATGCTCAGTGAGCCTCCACCCTGAGCATCTATCCGCTCCCTGCGCATGCTTGGCGAGCCTCCACTCCTGATCCCCGCTCCCCGCTCCATGCGCATGCTCGGTGAGCCTCCAGCCTTGAGCTCCTTGTTCCGCTCCAAGCACACGCTCGGTGAGCCTCCACCCCAAGCCCCTGTCCACTCCAGACTCCTTCCCAGAGGGCTCCCGAACGCAGCAATAGGCGCCTTGGCGAACTCGCGGGACTGCCTGCCTACTAGGGCAGCACCAGTGCCGGCAATGGCGGAGCGTGCAAACCTCGCAGTCCTTCCCCACCCACGAGACAAGACCAATTGAGAAAAGAAATACACCGTTTATTATTAATTTGAAATATCACATGCACCTTTAAAAATTAAAACTCTTTATTTAAACATCTTAATAGCATCAATTTGGTGGCAGTAAAAGAAGCACTACCAAAGACAAATATTTTGAAAAGCATTTACAAAAATACATTGCACAAAGTCCTATCTTGCATCTTTAAAAATAAATTAATATTCAAAATATCTCCACCCCAACTCCCAAATTTAGTTTGTATAGGAAATTCCGACTTATGTATGTAACCTGGGCTATATGAAACATATGTGTGCATCTCCCTCCACCTGACTGCAGACAGCGGCTCCCGCCCAACCAGAGCACAGATTTGGGGGGGGGG
>VMDO01022873.1:0-32707 GCA_007922755.1 Pedetes capensis | reverse complement strand
GGAGGGAGGGAAGGAAGGGAAGGAAGGCAAGGAAGAAAGGAAGGAAGAACCATTTAAAATAATGTTCTTCAAGGATAAGCACTCAAATCTTATCTGAATATAATTTTTATAGATGTATGCATCTCTCCTTTAAACCACAGAGTAAACAAGGATTTTACTCCTCTGTACAAACTACAGAGCCACACATGGAGTTAAGGAAAAAAACCTCAACACCAAAAGACAAAAGTCACCCCACAGAAATCATTTTTAGAATCACATCCTTAAATTAAAAGTACTGATTAAAGTCATTTTAGTAAGTTTTTATTAGGCAAATCTAATGGCAGTGGTCATTACAATGGGGGCATATTACACCAATAAGTATAGTGACCATATATTTTCATTAAAATCAACTATGGAAAAGCAATCAGATTGTGCATTAGTCAAGCAATCAGAGTTTATTAAACTTCACTTATGATCAGCTATATTAAATATAATTTAGTACAGTATTATATGAGTATTGTATAATTATAAAAGTATCACTATAGAGTCTCAATCCCTTAAGAATAAGAGAAATAGCTGACTTATAAACTCTAATGCTAAAGTTCTGATTGCAATGCAAGAGATCATTATGGCAAGAAAATTAAGTTTTCATTTTCTCAATTAGGCAGAAATTAACAAAAACAGCAAGATGTAAAGATTCAACTCTCTTCTGGCTAATGTTACATAGTAATACAATGTTTTATAAACATCAATTACTCTGGTACCACAGAAACTAGACAACTAAATTGAATATCAGAAGTCTCACCACCACTCTAAAACTTAGTCACAGTACTTGACAATTTTCTTCTCTTCTAAAGAAAATCCTTAAGTTGGTCATTACAACAAAGGTGAGGGGTCAATTATCTACCCAGCTTTAAGTTTTGCTTTCCAAGAGGGCCAGAGCAATTGTTGTTGTTGTTAGGTGCCATCGAGTCGGTATCCAACTCATAGCGACCCTCTGTACAACAGGGGAAACACTACTGTCAGTGCTTCTCTGCTGTTCATAGGGTTTTCAATGGCAGATTGATTTTTGGGAGGGGGTTGCCAGGTCCTTCTCCCAAAGTTTTGCTTTCCAAGAGGGCCAGGGCAATAGGATACAGAAAACCACATTTAACTCAAGTGAACAAATCTTTGAGCACCTACTATGCACCTGTTCCATGCTGAACAACAGGAATACAATGGTAAACAAGGTAAGCATGTTGTCTTCCTTTGTGGAGGTTACAGTTTCGTTGAAGACAAGAAGAATGAAAGAACAATCAAAATAAAAAGATTCTGAGAAGCTCTGATAAAGTAGTACTCTGTTATAGCCTCCAAATACCTTTACAAGTTAGAAAGACCTTGAGGAGAGTGATCAACATCAACCACTGATCTAAGGTTTGATTTCTCTAGAGGACATCTCTGCCTGATACCTGTTCAGATTGATGGTAGTCACAGAAGGAAGTAGGAACTATTCAAAGCCTGTCTTCCAACTTTGCAGATCCTGTATTCTGAACTTTCAAAACTAGTAAGACCAATCAAGACAATTTATGGCCACTCAACCACCAAGCTGAATATTCTGTGCAGCTATTGAAATACGTGATTACAAAGAGATTTTGTGTTAGTTGCATACCTTTGAGTTGTGTTTATTTCACCAAGAAAGCTGTCTATAATCTGAGTTTTAAAACTGAGCTCAATATAGAGGTTTGTTTCTAAAATGAGAGAAGGAAAACGAATTTTGGCTTTCACAATCATTGAAATATTAACTGCCTGTATTTAAAATTGCCATCAAACTTTTGTAGCCTCCTTTCTAACTCTACACATCGTCTTAGGCACTGATGTCTCCATCACAAGTAGCACTATGGATAAATGCTGCATCAACTGGTGGTATGCCAAGACCTGAGGATTTAGAGACACTGCCCTGCCCTCAAAGCTCAGAAGCCTAGTGGTTGAGAAGATGAAGTTACAGACATATTAAGGTCCAATTCTCCACTTTACTTTGTGATTGCTAATATCTCAAAGTGTCCATATCATCATTTTAGTAGAGCAATACTTTTATATTTGTATAACTGTAAGCACACCAACTCCAAAGTTCTGTCAAATCAAAGCCTCAGATTTGAACCTACTAGACTTCTTTGTTATTATAAATTAAAATTCTTTCCACCATTTTTATGACAAGAAAATATTCCTTCAGGATTTTCTTCTCAAGATGTTCTTTCAATTTATAACGAACAAAATGTTTATGTATTAGAGATCAGATATGACATCACAGTGCAGGGCTTCAGTTTTCTTCATGAAGCAAAAGACTGACACTTCACTGGATGAATCTTGTTAATCTGTCCTAACAACATATGCTCAATATTTTATGAACTGTCTTGCCATAAACTTGAATACCATAAGGGATGACTATGATATGGAAATCCAGCACTCTCTCTTTTTAACAAGCACGATCCACTTCAGGGCCAAGAGCAAATGGTTTAGAAAATGTATGCCTGCTGCTTAGGTCTCAAAAAGAAGTTCACACTAATGAACTGGAGGAAGTGGGTTAGTACCTGAACTAAGCAAAAACAATTGCAGGAATAATCTGGCTTTTTAAGAGTAGTATCTTCTTCTGCAGGTATAGAAATGATGCTTGTTTGCTTTGTACTAAACCATTTCAAATGGGAAAAAAATGTTTGGACATGAAAGTTCTTCTTTCTTAGTGTATGAATACAAAAAAAGAGGTAGGAAAAAGCTAACCTTAAATAAATACAAATGCTTCAGAACCCAGCAGTACTTTGTACACAACACATATACTTAGATCAAAGAGTTAACCAGTAGGTTTCAATATTTAATTAATTTTTATTTTCTATGTTTCAAAAAAAGATGAATCAAGCAAACATTAGCCAAGTACCCATTATACAGCCAGAACTCTGTGGCACATAAAACTGTATGATTCTTCCCTTCAGTCATTTACAATCTAACCAGGGAGTAAAAACTAACCACATAAAAACAAATAGATAATTAAATGTTAAACTATGAGGTTCTAAGGTATGTAGCTTCTTGAATTCTCCAGGCTCTACCACACTGTCCTATCTTATTATCTTCACAGCATTAACCACTACCTGAAATGATCTTGTTCATATTTACTTATTTGTGTTCTAGTGTCTAGAAAACAAGTTCCCTCATAGCAGACTCCTTAACAATCTTACTTTCTGACCTCTGACACTTAGAACAAAGCTAGCACATAATATCTGCTCAAATATTCGGTGAATAAATTCAAGTACAATAAGAATTCATGGAAGAAACAGATGAATACAACTTAATTGAGACACTATAAAAATTGTGCAGAAATTGTTGGATAGGAATAGCAAGAAAGGGAAATAGAGATAAGTCAGAGAAAAGGAGCATCATTAACATTTTATGGCAGAGAAGTTGGTGGGTAGGAGAACATTACAAAACAAAATATTCAACTAAAAGGGTATTAAATGTTGAATATGTTCAATGGCACCTAACAACAACAATGTAGACTGAAGTCAAATTAAAGGCAGTCTTGAAAACTACAAGGAGTACTTTGAACAAAATTTGACAAGTGCTGGGGTCCTTAAGGATTTTCTGGTTCACCAAAGGACATGGTGAAAGTATAATTTCAGAAAGCTGACTTTGGATGGCACAGGTCCACAATCTTTTACCTGAAACTCTTAAAGCCAGATGTATTTTGGAACTCAGAATGTTTCATATTGTAGAACATAATATGGTATGTATAACAAATATTACAGCCTGCAGCCGTACCACTGTGGCGTCCCATCTCATCAGATCTCTGAAGCTAAGTAAGGTCAGGCCTTGTTAGTACTTGGATGGGATACCACCTGGGAATACCGGGTGCTGTAGGTTTGGGAGAAGGACACGGCAACCCACTCCCCCTCCAAAAAAAAAAAAAAAAATCAGCCATTGAAAACCCTATGAATGGCAGAGAAGCATGACAACAGTGTTTCATCTGTTGTACATAGGGTCGATATGAGTCAGACACCAACTTGAGGGCACCTAACAACAACAACAAAACCACATATTACAAAACACATGGACCAAGATCTGGAGTAGCACACTGACTCAAATGCATTCAACTTTAGCAGTGAAATATGAATGTTCCACAAAACAGAATAAACAAACAGAATAAATAAAGACTATACACATCCTCAAGTAGGTCAGGGTATGTGGCCAAATTAGAAAAGTATGTTTTCAGAGCATTCAGATTTTAGAATTTCAGAAACGAATTATGGACCTGTAGTATTCAGGATTGACTAGAGAAGGAATCAAAACCTTAAGAAAAGGCTTGCAGAGATTGGTAAATTTGGTCTATTCTACCTAAGTAACAACTACCATTTACTGAGCATTTATTATGTTCCAGGCACTATGCTAAAACCTTTACATGCATTGCCTCACTTAAATTCTCACAATAATCCCATGTATAGGGATGTACTGTCCTATTTTGCATTACCATTTTTATTAACATTTAGACCCATAGCTCTAAAATCTCTATCTACACTCTGAAACCTGTGTTTAATACTATTTATCAGTATAACAACGCTGGTTAGAGCTCTAGCTCTTTTTCAATCTTAGCCCTCTCACATGCTCTTTGCTTAAGAGTATTACACCTAACTCAACCCTACCCCATCCTCCTTTCTTCTTCAACTGGCCATCTCCTATTCATCCTTCTGCTGTTAGCAAAGGTTATAGTACTCCTGTTAAGAGTGTCCCATGATTCATGAGCTTCACCCTTTGCAACACATTCCAATTATCACATTATAATTACCTGTCAATATTAACTTTCTCTGGTATACTGTAAAGTCAATGTAGTAAGGACTAGCAGGTACTGTCATTTTTATTATTTCTTATTATTGTTTTGTTTTGTTGTGACAGAGTCTCGCTACTACATATCCCATGCTGGCCACAAACTCACTATCCTCCCGCCTGCGTCTCCCAAGCGCTTGGATCACAGGTGTGTACCACCAGACCCATCCTCAGGACTAGGTCTCCCTTGGTCCCCACTGTGTCCTCAGGTTTTTGCACTGTTTCTAACATATAGTAAGCCTTCAAATCTGCGATGATTGATAGAATTGGAGCTGGGAGGAGACAACAGACAGAAAGGGAGTGATCCAGTTGGGACGCCATAAGAGCTCAGATTAGGATGGTAGCAATAGGAATAGAGAAAGCAGTTAGTAGATGTAATTTTGTTTAAAATTACACTTGTTATTGAAGCAATGTACCCAGACATATGATTGTTGTTTGTATTAAATAGAGTAATTTAAATATATGCTGTTGTGATTACTATATTTACAACACACAAATAGCCTCTAAATGGCTATGATTATCACTCTGGAGATACTTCACCTCACAATGACTTGCCATGTATCTACTTCAAGTAGCTTTTATAAATAACCACATCATTTAGTTTTCTGATGTAGCTGCAAAATTAATCTGACAAAACAAAATGATTCACTCCTTTAAAAATTTAAGAGTATAAATCACCTAACACTGAAAATTATACCCAAATTGTGGAAGATGGCATTATTATAACATACTTTCTTGTAGGAAAAAAATATATAGAAGTCAACCAACAACTTAAGTTAATTTCACTATCAACATTTTTAACTGATATTCTTGAATTTGCTAACAACCTCCAATTCAGGAATGAGTCATGTCAAAAGTGTGTTTGTGTAGCACCTGCTTAGCTCTTAGGATATGTGGAAACCAAGGTGCAACTCATAAAAAAAATGGTCTCCAAACTAAAAGCAGAAAATTTGAGGGTTTTTTTTGAAAGCATATTAACCAAAATTTATGAAATTGCGTTGTTGTTGTTGTTAGGTGCTGTCAAGTCGGTATCCAACTCATAACGACCCTCTGTACAACAGGGGAAACACTATTGTCAGTGTTTCTCTGCTGTTCATAGGGTTTTCAATGGCAGGTTGATTTTTGGGAGGGGGTTGCCAGGTCCTTCCCCCAAGCCTACAGCTTCTGGTGTTCCCAGGCGGTCTCCCATCCAGGTACTAACCAGGCCCGACCCTGCTTAGCTTCCGAGATCTGACGGAATCGGGAGCCACAGGGCTACCACTGCAGGCTGAAACTGCGTACACTTCATTTTTCTCCAAATAGGCTTCAGATTCTATGCTGAGTAGTGAAAACTCTGTTAAGAGTTTTTGTCCCATAGCACTCCTTTAAAAGTATTTTTAAAACAACTTTTAATTTGCTTAAAAGATTCCTTTCTGAGATAGTAACAGAAATTCTCTCCAAATAGAGAACACATTGGAGAAAAATGTCATTTATGCCACTGTGTTTGACAAATACTATCATAAGGAATGAACTGATAGTTTCAATTTTTTTTTATCTTTTTATGATTTTAGGCAAAGTAACAATTGTATTAGTGTTTATTCAGAAAAACTTCAAATGTCTTCTACTTTAATTCTGTGTTTTTCCCAATGGCCTCTTCAAGTTTCTTAATAACTGAAGAGGAATAAGAACTGCAAGTAAAGCAGCAAATATACCTGGCTCTTGAAGCATCACATGTGGTATATAATCGCCATGTTGTTTTGTTAGGTGCTGTGGAGTCTGTGTCCAACTCAAAGCGACCCTGGTTTTTTGTTTTGTTTTTTGTTTTTTGTTTTTTGTTTTTTTTTTTGGCGGTACTGGGCGTTGAACCCAGGGCCTCGAGCTTCCATGGTTTTGCAAGTGCTGGACCACTGAGCTGCGCCCCCAGCCCTTTTTTTTTTTTTTTTTTGTACTTTTTTGAGACAGGGTCTCACTAAGTTATGCAGACTACCTCTGATCTCGAACGTGCGATCCTCCTGCCTCCACTTCCCCAGCCACTGGGATTAAAGGTGTGCGCCACCACACCAGGTGGTTGATTGGTTTTTTGGGGGAGTGGGTTGCCAGGTCCTTCTCCCAAACCTACAGCACCTGGTGTTCCCAGGCAGTCTCCCATCCAAGTACTAACGAGGCCCAACCCTGCTCAGCTTCTGAGATCTGATGGGATCAGATGCCACAGTGCTATCACTACAGGCTATAATCATCCTATCAGTTACAAAATAAAGGACAATGAGCTGAATGGCCCTGTGCCTGAAAAATTACAGATAACTCAAGAACTAACATGATAACCATTACAAATGTACAAGTCAAAGCAGATGTTTCAAATTTTCTTTGTTTTTTAAATATTGTGAATCATTGAGATTTTTCACTCAAGATTTTAAGGAAGAAAATAAACTTTGTTTTGTCTCATTACCTAGACTTTAAAACAAGTGATGTGTCTTATATATCAATATACAGATCACAATCTGCATAAAGCTAGAAAATATGAAGTAACTATTAACCTCTTCTACAATTCTTTGACTTTGCTGATGCCCACAAAGGCTTCCAACTTCTCCTGAAATCTAATGATATATATGTTCACTTCAGCCATGTTAAACTTGCTAACAACACTTAGTATGTATGAGAGGTCTTCTTTGATGAAAGATAAACTCTGCAGAATAAATTTAAGAACTTCTAAACTTATTTTCTCCTACGTCTCTGTCAGCTTGTCATGCTCTGGGGGCTTGCATGCTGCTGTGAACCTGAAAATTATGCCACTGGCATTTCAAATACCAGCAGGGCCACCCATGGTAGACAGGTTTCAGCTGAGCTTCCAGACTTAGACAAACTAGGGAGAAGGACTTGGCAGCCCACCTTGGTAACAATCAGCCATTGAAAACCCTATGAATAGCAGAGAGGTACTGACAAATACAGTGCCAGAAAATGAGACCCCCAAGCTGGACACTTTCAAGAAACAACTGGGGAAGAGTTGCCTCCTCAAAATAGAGTGTACCTGAGACCTCCAGTTGCTAATGGATGACTCAAAATGAGAAGAAACACAGTATCTACAACAATGGGCTCAAACATAAAAACATTATGTGCATGGCACAGTGTCAGGTAGTACTCATTCTGTTGTATATAGGATCACTATGAGTCCTATCCGACTTGATGGCACCTAACAACAATAAACTTATTTTAATAGTGTTTGTTGACATTTCTATTTTCATCGATGCTTACTAATTTGGTTTTATAACAATTCGGCCAATTAGGGATTAAGGTTAAGCTTAAATGTTACTATGAAACTGACAGAATGATTTATAGTCAGAAGCTCACTGAAATACAAATACGTTGTTGTTGTTGTTGATCTGACTCAGAGCAACCCCATGTACAATAGAACAAAACACTCCCCAACACTGTGCCATGCCCAGCACTATGTCAGTGCTTCTCTGCTATTCATAGTGTTCTCAATGTCTGATTGTTCCATGACTGCTTCGAGAGTGGGTTACCATGTCCTTCTCCTATTTTTGCAGTGATGGGGATCAAACCTAAGGCCTCAGAGAGCACAGAGCAGCACTTTACCAACTAAGCCAAACCCTAGCCCATACAAATACAGATGTGCCTCAACATTTATAGAGTTTCTATTGCTGAGCTGTCATGAGTTTTAAACCCAAATTAATATGCCAGGACTGAAGTGATAATCAAAATTTTTACAAAATTCCTAAATTGATTTCTCTTCCAATACTATTCTACTTGCTAATGTTAGCAAAATTACATATTTAATGATGATAATCAATACTACAGAAGTTTTCGACACACATGGGCTTACTGTAGCCCTGATCCAGCATATGAAGCTAGTTCTGTCACAGTATTTTCCTACAGAACCAAAGTTCTCAATGATGGCTAAATTACCAAGTCAGCTTTAAAAATATTTTTTTAACCTGTAAGATACCTTCAGATTTGCATCCTCAGTAAGTAGCATTTCAACTCCATTTTCTTTGAAACACTTTCTGTGAAAATACACATTCTGTCTTAGAATGTAAAAAGTGGATTGTCTTTCCCTCAGGCCAGGCTGGCTGCACTAGCAATGGTCCATAAGGGGACAGAAGAGAGACAATAAGCCACTTATTTCAGCTTAAGAGTTCAGAGAATAACATGGGAGGAAACATTATGCTAGATCAAGCTTGTTGGGTATCTGAACTGGAAAACAGGGAGCAATTTACCTCTTCCATTGAAAGAAAGTGTCCCGAGATCTAACTCCCTTCATCGAGACTGTCTCTAGGTACTTACAGTGAATTCATTCAAGAGCTTAAGTATAAATTTGATCCACTAATTTGAAATGGTGTCTATTTTCAGACACCATTGACCATAGAACATCTCAAGTTTCACAAACTACACACAAGCACCCATCTAGCTGAGCTTTAAACACTTGAGTATTTTAGGAAGGTACTAAAATGACCTCTTCCTTCCTTATTAATACCATAATATAACATACTGACAGGCATTTTCTTTCACATTTTGAAATGCAGAAATGAGGATTGTGTATAGACCCAAACCTATAGACAGTACCTCAACATGGACATGTCACTCACAGATATTGAAAGGGTTTGTTGTTGTTGTTAGGTGCCATCAAGTCAGTGTCCCACTAATAGCAACCCTACACACAACTGGCAAAACACTATTGTCGTGCTTCTCTTCTATTCATAGGGTTTTCAATGGCGGATTGGTTTTGGGGAGTAGATTGCTGGGTCCTCCTCCCAAGCCTACAGCACCTGGTGTTCCCAGGCAGTCTCCCATCCAAGTACTAACCAGGCCTGACCCTGCTTAGCTTCTGAGATCTGACAGGATCTGACACCACAGTGGTACGGCTACAGACATTGAAAAGGTAGCAATTTCAAAACTCAAAAAGTTATGAGGCATGGTGAGCTCTACCATTATTCGACAAGGTAGAATGCTTTCCCAAGATACTAGATGCTTTCTAAGAACCTGTTAATGCCACAGTTTTGTTTTTGTTTTTGTTTTTTTTTTAATTACTCCCAAGGTCTTAGTTCAAAGTTGAATTATAGCATTTATCATAGTATATAATTTCCTACTAAAGAGTCTGAATTCCCTGAGGTAGGGACTGGGTCTTCTGCAGTTTGGGATGTGTTACATAAATGGTTTAAGATGGCCTCTGTATATTGATTGGCTCTATGTGCTTACTTCATAGCAGGCTAAGGCTCATTAGCTCAACAGCCCACAGCTGCCATACTGAAGCTTCCATATCATCAATTGTTTTAAACGTAGCCCACGAAATTGTTTTAATTTTTTAGCCATTTAGACCTTGCCTAATTTGCATATACTGCTTCTAGCTAGATAGCAACAAGTCAAATAAATACCATGAAGGATAAAAGAAAAAGAGGGAGTAAGAGATCAGAGACAGGGAGGAGGAGGAGGAGGGAGGGGGAGGAGAGAGGAGGAAGAAGGAAGGGATAGGGATAGAGGAAAAAAATAACTGAATGAATAAATGAGAATCTTTTTAACTGCCAAATTGTAGAGGTAAATACCTCGCAGGCAATGGAACTGATTTATAATTTGTATGCTAAAATGGAAATAAAAAGAAAGGCTAGACCTCAAGACTGACTATGGCTCTGGGCTTCAAACCCGTTAAGAATTGGGTTCAGCTTTGGGTGCAGTTTCGATAAGTTAAAATTTAGAGGGTTTAAATTCGGTTTAGGTTCGGGGTTAAAATTTTAATCCTATGTATAGATAAATGAATAAAATTTTTCATGCTTTTTTAAGTAGCTAATAACACAAAAAAAAAAATTAAAAGCAGAGCTAGAACTCAATCTATCACTAAATTCAGGTTCAGTTGAGAAAAATGTTTTAAAATGCTTGAACCAGAACAGGTTCAGGGCTTGGGTTCGATTGGAAGCCCTGCTATCTACACATAGGATTTAAATCCAAACGTGAACCCAACTTGAACCCTCCATATTTTAACATATTGAACCTGCACCCCAAGCTAAACCTAGTTTTTGGCAGATTTGAAGCTTTGATATTGCTACTATGAATACTACTAAAGATTCACTGAGTACCATATGCTAGGCACTGTTCTTAGTGTTTTGATTAATCCCACAACAAACCTGTCATGTAATTATTATTATTTTTGGTTAATAAACCAAGGCACACAGAGATTAAACAAAACCATTTTATGTAACTTTCCCTGACCTGTATACAACATCACCATAACCAGCCAATCTACCTTTCTGAGATAAATAGCAAACACAGTACTGTGGTACGGTGTGACCTGTAGTAGTACAGATGTTAGCACCTCAGCATATTCATTAGTTCCTTGGTTGAAAACTAATGAAAGTTTCTGACTTGATATTTTAGATCATTTACATAGTTGCTTTCAGAATTCAAGCAAGAGCTACAGAGCACAAAGGTCGTGTGCCTCTTAGATCACCTCCTATGAACTTAGCTTGTGTAACTCAGGTTGTGTGTAAAAGCTGTTGATTTTGTTTTCTGATATGAACCTTTTCAGGTGTTCATTAGTCAGCACTTGACTAGCCGACTGTAAAACACAAAATAGTCAGTAAGCAACAACTGTACTCTTATGAGCATATACCAGAAGATTTTTCCATGGTATTTGCATTTAAAAATTCTAGAAGGAAAAATGTAATGAAATAAATGCTAATGATCTGTGTAAGATAAATATTTAGCTTGGATTTGCATCAAAAATATTCTCTTTATTTAAATTACATGACAAGAAAATTAGGTACTCCCATCATACATAATAAATCTTAAAACAAAGATTAAAAACCTTCCCAGTTTGTACTTTCTATGTAAATTTAGTCCCAGCAACATATAAAATAGAGTATATTAATCCCTCAAGGCCTTGACAATTTCAACATAAACTCTAGAGATACCCAACAATTCTCTGACCTAACTTTATCAAAGAGAAGCTCCCTGAGTTCCAGCAAAAAGGTAAAGCCACAAACTTAATGGTCTTGCGAAATGGAATCAGGAGGGGGAAAACCAGTATACAATGATGTCACATGTATAATATATTACTAAAAAATTACCTAGTGTCTACATCCTGCATGTTTTAATTAAATCATAGGGTACGGTTTCAAGGAAGGAAAAATGACTGGAACTCAAAGTCAGAAAAGATTACTTCAGAGATATCTATTTAAAACCAGTATTTATTGCAAGCCCTCTAGAAGTACATTTATCATAAGTAAAATCTGTCAAATTGATGAGAAGTTTTCTGCCAAAATCCATGTTGATGTGACTATCCAGCACAAATACAACATTTGTTCCTACTGAACAGTGACTTGGACTGTCTTCTGCCTTCTCTTCTGGTCAGCATAACCAATGAGAATGTTCCAGCTTAAATAGTGTACAAAGTTACACTAAAATAAAACAATACCCAAACTATACTATGTACTAAAAATATTAATAAGATTTTATCTGGATTTTTATAATAATCAAGGATGAAAATATCATAAATTGTGTGACAAGGCAATATTTGCTTACTAGAAAGGATAAACTGTAAGGTTTTTGTTAGCACTAAAATTCTGTTTCTGTGCTATATAGTAATCACCCCTTATCTGCAGTTTTACTCTCCAGAGTTTCAGTTATTCACGGTCAACCACAATGTGAAAATATTAACATTTATCTCGACTTTTTGCGGGGACAGGGAGGAAAACAGGGAGAGGGGCCACATTCATGTAACTTGTGTTACAGCATATTGTTATAATTGTTCTATTATTGTTGTTAATCTCTTAGTATACCTAATTTTTAAATTAAACTTTACCATGAGCATGTATTATAGAAAAAAATATAGTCTAGTCATAGGGTTCAGGACTATCTGTGGTTTTAGGCATCCATTAGGGGTCTTGAAATATATTCCCTGTTGACAAGGAGACTACTGGATTTTGTTATGTGCTTGAGCTAAGGACTTTAATATGTAAACACAGAAGGATGGAATTTTTTGACCAAGGCTGGAGAGGGTGTTGTAATAAACAAGAGGAAAGGAACAGATTTTATCACATGACCAGAGGGAAAGAGGAGGAAAAAAATGTTTGGAAACTAGGAGAAGCTATATGTACACAGTCTTTATGACCAAACGAAGTTTGGTAAAGGAAGGAACTACCAAATAATGACTGAGCAAAATAAAGGGAGACTGCCAGATTGAGGTTAGGATTGTTGTTGAGTAGGCAATTTCCACTGAAATCCAAGGAATTATACCTAGAGTCTAAGCAAGAAAGTTGGAAGGGTTAGGATAACTTTCAGCCAAGACTGCCCAGGTGCTCAAGGGTGGGAGGGACAAGTAGAAGAGAATGGTAAAAATTCCAATCACTTTAGTTAGCTATGTTAAGCTGCTTTTTAAAAAACTGAGTCTGTCTTCAGCCTCTGTGGGATTTACCATGTGGCCGGAAAGAAACAAAACAAACACAAAACAACAACAAAACAAAAACAAAAAAGCAAAAAGCAAACAAACAAAAAAGTAACTATTTCAACCACTGGTTTTCCAAACACTGGACATCAGGCAACAAAGAACAGTGATCTTTGAAAGATGGTACACAAAGGAAGTAAGAATGCCATCCCCATATTGTTTTGAGTACTTCCAGGCCTCAGGGCAAAGCAACCCAGCACAGCTCTGTGCACACCCTACTTGGAGGAATTAGGAATCCAAGAAGACCAGGCTGGCAGAATTCAGAAGACAGAGTTCTAGAAAGAAGAGAACCACACACAGAAAGACCACAGGAGATCTGCAGAGGACCCACCTTAACTATTCAGCCACATATCAAAAGCACATGCATGTAATGAAAACTACCTGAGGATGGGAAAAGAACACTATCTTGCACAGAGAGCCAGCAATAAAACCTGTTTCTACCAGCCTGACTGGAAAACCTGATAGTTATTGAAAAATTAGGTAGAGCTCTCAGAAGTCTCTTGCCTTAGTAGTAAAGAATAATTAGCCCAAGACTAACCTTTGTTCTGGCCTTGCCAAACAAATAAAAGAGCAAGGCCCAAAAGGATCAATCTGTTTCCAAGTAACTTAACTGCACCTCAGAACAAAACCCTAGAATAATTTTAGAGAATACAAAAATACTGGGCACTGATGCCGATGCCGGGCACAGTGGCGCATGGGAGGCACATGCCGGGCGCATGGCTTGGGAGGCGGAGGGAGGAGGATCACAAATTCGAGACCAGAGGCAGTCTGCATAATTTAGTGAGACCCTGTCTCAAAAAGTAAAAAAATGGGTTGAGGGTGCAGCTCAGTGGTCCAGCACTTACAAAGCATGCAAGTGCAAGGCCCTGGGTTCAAACCCCAGTACCACAAAAACAAAAAAACAAAAAAACAAAAAAACTGAGCACCCATCAAGGTAAAATTCATAACATCTGGCATCCAGTCAAAGACCACCAGGAATATATGACCCATAACAAAGCAAAAAAGAAAATCAATCAAAACTGTCCCAGATGTAAAAATTAGCTGACAAAGCATTAAAAGTTATTTTAATTTTATTCAACACTTGCTTCTACACTTAATGTAGAAATTGCTACTACTAAAAATTAAATTGAACTTCTATAGATGAAAATTACAATGCCTGAGCAGAAAATTTACTGGATGAGATTAACAGCAAATAGACATTGTAGATGGAAAGATTAATACACTTAAAGACATATGCTATAGAAACTTTCCAAAATGAAACAGGAAAAAAAAAGCACATGAAAATTAAGAGTTATCAGTGATATGGGGGAAAATTTCAAGAGACCAAAATAATGTATGAATAGTTGAAATCTCAAGGGAGAATAGAGTGGGGATAACAAATACTTAATGACATAATGGCCAAAAACTCTGCTGACTTCATTAAACAAACAACAACAACAAAAAAAAAAACCTATAAACCCACTGATCCAAAAAACCCAACAAAGTCTAGCACCACAATCATGAAGAAAACTACACCAAGGCATGTTGTAATCAAACTACTAAAAGCCAATGATAAGGAAAAAATATTAAAAGCAGCCAAAGGGAGGAGAAAAGGACATGCTATGTAAAAGGATGGAAGAAAAAACATACTAACACTAGTCAAAAGAAGGTTAGATTTTCTATACCATCATCAGGCAAAGTAGATTTCATGGCAAAAAATATTACCAGGTCATTCATTACTCAGGAGACTGAGGCCAGCCTAGGGCATATAGCAAGTTCTAGGCCAGCCTAAGCTATATAGAAAGACCCTGTCTCAAAAGACAAAACAAAATTTAAAAAGGTCATGAGCTGGGCTCGGTGGTGCATGCCTATAATCCCAGTGACTTGGGAGGCAGAGGCTGGAGGATCCCAAATTTGAGACCAGAGGCAGTCTGAGTAATTTAACGAGACCTGTCTCAAAAAAAAAAAAAAAAAAAAAAAAAGTAAAAAATTGAGCTGGGGGGTGCAACTCAGTGGTACAGCATTTGCAAAGCATGTAAGCATGAGGCCCCGCGTTCAATCCCCAGTACCAAAAAAAAAAAAAAAAAGCAGTCAAGCAGTCATTTCATGATAAAGGGGTCAATTAATCAGTTCCAAAAGTTTATTCCTATATAACAGAACTTCAAACTACATGAAGCTCAAACCAATAGAAATGCAAGGAGAAACAGACAAATCCATAATTATATTCAGAGATTTCAATAATTGACAGAAAAGCAAACAGAAAATCAGCAGGAGTATGGAGGACTTGAACAACACTCTACATCTTCTTCTCAAGCACACACAGTGCATTTACCACAAAATAAAGTCTTAATAACTTTTAAAGTGTTCAAGTCATACAAAGTATATTCTCTGAATATAGCAGAATTACATTAGAAATCAAAACCAAAAGATTTCTGGAAAATCCTCAAATGTTTTGAAAACAAATAATATACTTGTAAATAGCTGGTGAGTCAAATAAAGCAATAGGAGAAATTTGAAAGTATTTTAAAATAAGTAAAAATAAAATCACAACATATGAAAATTTGTGGGATGTCACAAAAACACTGACTAGAAGAGAGATTTAGAACAATGAATGCCTATATTATAAAATAAGAAAGTTCTCAAATCAATGACTTTTAGATGCCACCTTGGGCAAACAGAGAAAGAAACACAAAGTAAACAGACGAAAGAAAAATTGGAAATGAGGAAATATAAAAACAATATAGAAAATCAATGAAACCAAAAGTTGGTTCTTTGAGAAGATCCATAAAACTAATAAAGAAAAAAGTGAAGTCCCAAACTATGGTTTCACTGGTGTATTCTATTAAACTTCAAGTCTACAGAAACTATTCCATAAAACAGATTAAAAAGGCAATCTGATTCTTGGATTGGGGACAAAGAAGAGAGAGATAGGAGGGTTTACCATTGGGAATAACCTCTTTAGGAAGGATGGATATGCTTACAGTCTTGACTATGGAAATGGTTTTGCACATATGCAAAACTTGGCAAATTGTACACGTTAAATATTTCAGCTTTTTGCATACCAATTATATTTCAATAAAGCCACTTGAACAAATAAATAGGAGACTATATACCAGTAACCAACTTATCTCCATTTATAAGGTGCAAAAATAAAATATCAGGATTGAATTTGGTTGAATTTATTCTTCCCCCACTACTGAGGCTGGAATCCAGAACCTTACACATGCTAGGCAAGTGCTCTACCACTAAGCTACATTTCCAGCCCTGAATTTATGCTCTAATATACTAGAATGCACATATTCAAATCACTTGTTCCCTTTCAAAAAGAGTAAACTCTCCTTACCACTGCAGGCACTCAAATATATGCCTGTTGTTGCTAGGTGCTGTAGAGACGGATCCGACTCATAGCGAACCTACATGCAACAGACGAAATACTACTGGACACTGTGCCACGCCCGAGACTATTGTCTATTGCCCGACTATTGACTATTGCCAGAGACTATGCTATTCATAGGGTGTTCCATGACTGATTGTTTCAGGAGTGGGTGGCAGAGCCCTTCTCCCAAGCTTACAGCACCCAGTATTCCCACGTGGTCTCCCATCCAAGTACTAACCAGGCCCAACTCTCTCTCTCTCTCTGAGATCTCACACACACACACACACACACACACACACACACACACACACACACACACACACACATTCTCTCTGTCTCTCTGTCTCTCTCTCTCTCTCTCCCCGCTTGTGTATGCTAGGCAAGTGCTCCACCACTAAGCCACACCGCCAGCCCCCTTTCTATTTTTTTGAGACAGGGTCTCACTAAGTTGTTCAGGCTGCCTATGGCCTTGAATTGGGGACCCTTCTGCCTCAGATTCCCGATTATGGACGTGCCACAACACCCAGGTTAGAAACTCATTCTTAATTACCTGTAAAACTTCTTGCCAAAAACTGTAACCTAGGTCACTGAAGCTTAAACAATAAAGCAGCAAATCATTATCTTACATATTGTGTATTCCCCACTTCCTCTTAAATATGACCACTTAACTCCAATGATGACAGAAGATAAATCTTCACTGTTTAATCATAGTGCCATATGAAAGCCCATATAATCCAGCCACTGAAGGGGAAGTGGGCTGGGATTTAGCTCAGTTGGTAGAGCGCTGCACTGCAGTCTCTGAGGTCCCCAGTTCAATTCCCAGCACCGCAAAAATGGGAGAAGGACGTGGCAACCCACTCCCAAGGCAATCCCAAAACAGCCATTGAAAACCCTATGAGGATCGCTATGAGTTGAATACCGACTTGACAGCACCTAACAACAACAATAAAGGGGAAGTATTGTGATAAGTATCCCTAGAATTTCACTTTCAACTAAATTTGACTTCACTAATAGCTTGCATCATTAGTCAGTAATTGCTACCCCAATTTGAAAACTTTTGTTCTGAAGTTCACCGGCAACTGCTAGGCTACTATGCTGCACAAAAATAAATGTTCTGAATGTTTTGCTCCCTAGATTTCTTTTTCTACAGGTTGAAAAGTAATCAGATGATTATCAGAAATAAACTACACACAAATCTTAAAAAGATATAGAAATTTCCAATTTACTGTTTAACCATCCATGGCACTTAAGAGAAATAAAGAAATACCCTTATTTAATGGCCTGCAGCCATAGCCCTGTGGCATCCAATCCCATCCGATCTGGGAAGCTAAGCAGGGTCGGGCCTGGTTAGTACCTGGATGGGAGACCGCCTGGGAACACCAGAAGCTGTAGGCTTGGGAGAAGGACCTGGCAACTCCCTCCCAAAAATCAATCTGTCATTGAAAACCCTATACACAGCAGAGAAGCACTGACAATAGTGTTTCCCCTGTTGTACAGAGGGTTGCTATGAGTCGGATATCGACTCGATGGCACCTAACAACAACAACAATGACCTTACTTAATAACACTACACTTTTCAAAAAGAGTTACCTGATATTTTCTTTGCTAGGTCAATTGTTGTTGTTGTTGTTGTTGTTAGGTAAGATCGAGTCATATCTGACTCATAGCAACCAGTTGTATCTGACTCATAGCAACCAGCTGTATCTGACTCATAGCAACACTCATAGGATTTTCAATGACTGATTGTTCCAGGATTGCCTCGGGAGTGGATTGCCACAACCTTCTACCATTTTTGTGGTGCTAGAAATCGAACTTGGGACCTCAGAGACTGCAGAGCGGGGTTCTACTAACTGAGCTAAATCCCAGCCCTACTAGGTCAACAGCCATCACAAATAAATTCACTTGAAAACACACTACTTCCAACACTTAACTATACATAAGAATATATACATTTATGTACAAACACACAAGCAGAAGATGGAGTTTGGAAAATTTTTGTATGCAGTGTCTTCTGATATTAAGTATGAAAGGACATTGCCTAACTGGCCTCCTGTTGCTAGGTAAGATTCTTCAAGCAAAATAAACTTGCCAAATCAAAGCATAATTATGAGTCACCATGGAAAACAGAGCAGTGATCAAATTAATTCATTAATTTATTGACTCATTAATTTATTCACTCAAATATATATGTAATACTTAATAAATGCATTGTTGTTGCTGGTGCCATCGAGTTGGGTCCGACTCATAGCAACCCTCACACGGTTTTCAATGGCTGATCATTTTGGGATTGCTTTGGAAATGGATTGCCACATACTTCTCCCATATTTGCAGTGCTGGGGATAGAACCTAGGGCCTCAGAGACTGCAGCACTCTACCAACTGAGTATTAATATATACTTAATAAATACTTGATAAAATGCCACAATCTGCTAGGTGCTAGAGATAAAATGGTGAACAAAAAATGAAACATAATCCATGCTATCACAGAGCTTATAAACTACCAGGGAAGACATTAAATTACACACATCAACTTATAATAAGAACTACGGAGAGATACATACGCTACGAAAGCAAGTAATGGGAAGAAATAACCATATCAATGAGGTAATGAAAAATTACTAAACAGAGGTCTTAAGAAAGAATGGAAGTTAATTAGACAAAATGAAAATAGGGGCCTCAGGAGCAACCTATGCAAAGTCCTTGGTACACCCACTATGGAAGATATTTTCACAGTTTCTTACGAGACTAAACATACTACTACCATATGATTTGCAATTGCACTCATTTGCAAAAATTAGTCGGAACTATGTCCACACGAAGACCTGCAGATAGGCCAAGCGTGGTGGCACACACCTGTAACCCTAGCACTCTGGAGGCTAAGGCAAGAGAATCAGGAGTTCAAGGGTAGCTTGGGCTACCCAGCAAGATCCTGTCTCAAAAAAACCTGCACAAGGACATTTACCTTTATTCATAATTGATAAAATTTGGAAGCAACTAAGATGTCCTTTAGTAGGTGAGTGAATACATAAAGTATGACAGATCCAGATCCTGGAATATTATATAAAACTAAAAAGAAATAAGCTATCAAGCCATGAAAAGACATAGCATAATCTTAGATGCATAGTACTAAGTGAAAGAAACCAATCTGAAAAGTCTACAGGCTACGTTATTCCAAATATGTGATGTTCTGGAAAAGGCAAAACTACAGAGACTGTAAAAAGATCAGTACTACCAGAGGTTAGGAAAGGGGGAGAATATACTTTGTATGATACTATGCTCACGAGTATATCATTAATATCACTCAAGCAAAATTTTGCTAAAGATCTTTCAAAATTGACTATAGCAGTACATAAACAGGGAACTGCATGAAAATCAAGCTGTATTCAGAACAGGGTATAGAACCAGGGACATCATTGCTGGTGTCAGATGGATATTAGCTGAAAGCATAGAATTCCAGAAAAAATGTCGATGTTTTATCACTATGCAAAGCATTTGACTATGTGGATCATAACAAATTATGGATAATATTGTGAAGAATGGGAATATCAGAGCACTAAATTGTACTCATGAGGAATCCGTACATGGACCGGGAGGCAGTGGTTTGAATAGAACAAGGAAACACTGTGTGGTTTAAAGTCAAGAAAGGTGTCCGTCAAGGCTATATCCTTTCACCGTACCTCTTCAATCTCTATGCTGAACAAATAATCTCACAAGCTGGACTCTTTGAAGAATGCAGCATCAGGACTGGAGGATGACTCATTAACAACATGCATTATGCAAATGACACAATTCTACTTGCTCAAAGTGAAGAGGATTTGAAACATTTACTGATGAAGATCAAAGAACCACAGCCTTCAGAATGGATTGTCCCTCAACATCAACAAAACAAAAATCCTTACAACTGGGTCAATAAGCAACTTCATGATAAATGGAGAAAAGACTGAGGTTGTCCAAGATTTCGCTTTACTTGGTTATGCAATCAACACCCTAGGAAGCAGCAGTCAAGAAATCAAAAGACGCATTGCATTGGGAAAGCTATGGCAAAAGACCTCCTTAAAGTGTTGAAAAGTAAAGATGTCACATTGAAGACAAAGCTGTCCATGACTCATGTCATGGTATTTTCAGTCACATCACATGGTTGTGAAAGTTGGACACTGAATAAGGGAGACAGGAGAAGAATTGATGCTTTTGAATCATGGCACTGGAGAAGAATATTGAATATACCATGGACTGCCAAAAGAACCAATAGATCCATCCTAGAAGAAGTGCAACCAGAGTGCTCCTTGGAAGCAAGGATGGCTAAATTGCATATTATGTATTTTGGACTTGTAGTGAGGATGGACCAATTCCTGGAGTAGGACATCATGTTTGGGAGAGTGGCAGGTCAATGAAAAAAAAAAAAAAGGAAAACCCTCAATTAGGTGAATTGACACAATGTCTACAACAATGGGCTTAAACATAAGTAAGACTGTGTGCCTGGCACAGAACTGGGGAGCATTTCATTCTATTGTACAAAGGATCACTATGAGTCAGACTGGACTCATGGCACCTAACAACAACAACAATGGTGGTGGGTTGTTAGTTACCATCTACTCGGTCTGACTCATAGCTACCTGCATAGAGTTTTCAATGGCTGATTATTTCAGGATTGTTTAGGAAGTGGACTGCCACATCCTTCTTCCATTTTTGCAGTGCTGGAGATCAGACCTGTGTCCTTAGAAAGTGCAGAGCAGCACTCTACCAACTGAGCTAAATCCCAATACCACCCTGGCATCACATCCTGTCAGATCTAAGAAGCTAAGCATGGTACTTGGATGGGAGACTGCCTGGGAATATTGGGGTGCTATAGGCTTTAGAGAAAGACATGGCAGCATACTCCCAAAAAACAATCAACACTGAAAACCCTATGAATAGCAAAGAAACACTGACATAGTGCCAGGCAGGGCACAGTGTCAGAGAGTGTTTCGTCTGTTGCACATAAGGTTACTATGAGTCAGATCCAAGTCGATAGCACCTAACAACATCATGCTGGCAGACCATGCCATTATACATTTGTCCAAACAGAACGTACAGCACCAGAAGTGAACCTAAAGTACACTATGGAATCTAGGTGTTAATGTATCAATCTAGGGTCCTTGATTGTCACAAATGTACTACTCGAGTATAGGATATTAATAGTGAGGAAGGCTGTTCGGAGCCAGGGTTGAGGGGTAGAAGGTATATGGGAACTCTACTTTCTGCTCAATTTTTCATATGAACCTAAAACTGCAGCAAAAAAATAAATAAAGTCTATATTTTAAAAAATAAAGTAAACCCACACATATACAAAATCCTTGAGACAGGAGTTTAGCTTGACACTGCTATAAAGACCACTGATTGCAAAAACTGAGAAAGATATGCTATCAGGGTAAAGGAGAGTTAAAAAAATAATAAAAAGAGTTAAAATATGTTATAAAAAGAAGCACTCTCAGGTTCAGGCTTTAAGTTACTCCAGGTGCCTTTTATCATCTCCTCTCACATGCATGAACTTAGAACTATGTAGTAGGATGTCCCCTGTGCACATAATTGCTTGTGTGTGAACACACACACACACACACACACACACACACACACACACCACTCTCACAGCAGAGTGCCAGACCAATTCAAAGATAAATCATCAGTTAGATCAAATAGCATGAAGAGACTGAAAACTGGTACTCCTACTCTCTTTTCCCCTTTTTGGTAAATTCAAAAGGAGGAAATAGAGAAGAGAAAAAGTTAAAATGCCTATAAAACATTAAGCTTGACTAGAAATGTTATCAGGAGGGTGAAAAATAAAAAAGAACTTTATGGAAAAAGAAAAAAGGCAACTTATCACAAAGAGATCAACAGAGGATCTATGCCTAAAATTTGCAAAACAAAATCTAGATAGACTCATATACTGCTCCTCATTGTCTCAAATAAATTATACATGATTATGTAAAAAGAGATCAAAGAAGCTATACTCTTTAAGGAGAGAATCTAAAAACAGCAATAATTGTATTGTGATGATAAGAATTGGGTGGTGAAGGGTGATGTGTGAGCTTAATCCTCTTCTATCAGAGAAGTCAATGGATATCAAAAATAGATAAAGGAAGACATAGCAGTAGTGCATATTATTTAGAGATAAGGAGAATAGAACCAGAAAAAGGAGTTAACAAAGTTAAGGGTGGGAGCTGCTGGTGAGCAACAGTCGGACAGGAAGGCATAGGGTATGAGAGTAGGGTATAAGTTACCACTTTTCGTTAGAAGCCCTTCTGTACCCTAATTTTAATTATGCATACATAGTACTTTAATAGAGTTTTCTTTTTTTCAGTACTGGGGGTTGAACCCAGGGCCTCACACATCCTAGGCAAGTGCTCCACCTTCAGCACCTCTTTTAATTTTTTCTTTGCAAGAGGGTCTCGCTAATTTGCACAGGCTGCCTCTGGCCTCAAACCTGTGATCCTCCTGTCTCAGCCCCATGAATCACTAAGATTATAGGCCTGTGCCACAATACCCCCCTAAAAATAAAGATCTTTTGAAGAAAAAAAAATAGACAAAAGAAGGAAGTAAAAACCCAACTGGCAGAGCTCTAGGAAGAAAAGATGCAAAAATTTATAAATAAAATCCACAAAAGAAGCAATAGCAAAGTGAGCAAAACATCTGAAAAATGAGGTTAGGGACATGGTTGGTAGGATTGAGGAAGCCAAATAAAACACAATTGGAAAAAACAATATATAATGATTATAGAAGAGCCAAAGGAGTGAAGCAAGATGGCCAAAACCACAGAAGAATCAGGATTAGAACACAAGCCCACCTTTTTACAACTTCTTTATAATAATCCTGTATATTTAGCACATTTTAATATTGTAAGAAGTGAATATTTCATCAGATAATCACTTCAGTTTTTCAAGGATATCATCCATTTAGAAGTTCTGGCATTTTCATTTTGTTGATTGTTTACTGTCGACCTGTTTTCTATAGAAAGTTCACCTTGATTAGGCATATAAACAGAAAATGATAGCAAATAATATGACATTTATATAGACTTGTTGTTAGGTGCTGTTGAGTAGCGTCTGACTCATAGTCATAGGGTTTTTGATGGCTGACTGCTTTGGGAGTGGGCTGCCACATCCTTCTCCCATTATTGCCTTGCTAGGGATCAAACCCGGGTGCACAGAGAGTGCAATGTGGCACTCCACCAACTGGGCTAAACCCCAGCCCCTAATGCCCCTTTGTATAGAAAACTGCATCTAAAAACTACATAAAAACAGCAGTTATGAGCTTTTTTTTTTTAAGAAAGGAAGGAAAGAAGGAAGGAAGGAAGGAGGAAAGAAAGAAAGAAAGAGTATTGTTGTTGCTATTGTTTGTGAGACAAGGTGTCACTATATAAGCAAGACTGGCCTGGAACTCATTATATAGCCCAGGCTGGCCTTGAACTCAACTTCCTCCTGCCTCTATCTTCCAAGTGCTGGCATTACAGGTGTGTGCCACCACATCTGGCTTCAAAAAAGGCAAGTTATTCCTGAAGGCGGGAAGAAAGAGAACTTTTTATAAATGAGGTTCATTCTCTACCTTATATACTATCTCTGATATTTCACTCATTTGATTTAATGCATGGCTAACAGGGCAACATACAAGCATTCGATCATTTTGTACTGCCAATATATTTACCACCTATACAAATTCCAAAACTATTATCCTAATCACAGGTGTGATCCAAAATGACTAGCATTAGGCCTTGAAATGCAGAGAACTAATCCATGCAAAGTAACAAAATAACAATGGAAATTTCTTCACTGTCCATCAAAAGAAATAAACATAAATCTAGGATCACCACAGACAGCAGAATATAGAAGAATGAAGCAGAAATTTGGAATGAAAACAGTGATAAGGTAGATCTTCACACATCCAAATTCTAACGATTTGATCATATATGTGATCAGTAAAAAGACATAAAGTGTCAGTGGCTAAGTATGTTATTTTTTCCAACACAATATGGACAAAACATATTGTTTTGCTTGTCCTACTCCAAAAGCTAAACCAGATGTAAGTCTGGGATAGTTTTACTGAATGACAGTCACCTGCATTTGAAAAGAACTATTGTGATAATTGGGAGAAGGACCTGGCAATCCACTCCCAAGGCAATCCCGAAACAGCCATTGAAAACCCTATGAGGGTCACTATGAGATACCGACAACACCACCTAACAACAACAACAATTGTGATAATGGGGATGGTTCCAGAATCCCCACTACAAAAGACTTCATTTGAAAATGTACTTAGCAACCTCCCAAACAAAAATCCTACTAAAAAAACAAGGAGTACTAAGAGGACCATCATGGTCCAAATATATAGACTCCCTCAAGATTATCTAAAAGGAACTACAAATGTTCTAACAAGTCTTTTCCTGGATAAGTATCTGAAAATTTCTGTAATTACAAGGACTCTGTTGCTATATATTTATATTGAAATCATTGCCTATTTAATCATTTCCACAAGAGAAAATTTCCATATTTAATAAATGCCTTCATCTGTCCTGGAAAGGGATATTATAATAAATTAACAATTCATGATTAGTTATCTAAAAAGAATTAAAATAAAATCTGTTTGACTACCATGATCATTCAATAAAGTTTGATTTGAAGGTATGTTAGTTCCTCATTATGCCTAGAATGACAAAGAAGGAAAGTGATAACTAGAATTTCATTTCATAGCATGGAAAATGAGCTTTTACTGTAAAGTATTATACAGACATGATAAGGTCCAGAGGGTCGATAATTTTTAAAAGTTGGTTAAAATGAAGAATTACAAAAAGTAAAAATTATCTTCCACATTTTATTATAAGTTACAACATTGAGCCAGGCACAGTGGCAGATGCCTATAATCCCAGCAACTCAGGAGACAGAGGCAGGAGAATCATGAGTTTGAGGCCAGAGGCAGCCTATGTTACTTAGCCAGACCCTGACTCAAAATAATAAATGAGAAATGGGCTATGGTGCAGCCTGGTAGTGGAGCACTTGCAAAGTATGTGCAAGGCGCTAGGTTCAACCCCTAAGTGCCACCAAAAAAAAAAGTTAAAACATTGAAATCTGCATTCATTTATCAATCTTTTGGTGTAGGACTAAGGCCTTTTAATACAGTCTCATCAGCTGGAGTTGAGAGCAACCTTCCTTTCAGAAACCACATCCTTAAAGCATTCTCTACCATCTTCAATTTCATTTTCTTTAGAAGAGTGAACCTAGAGAAACCTGCAAAGCCATATGAATCCTTCTAGATTTTTGTTATTTTTTCCTAGGCTTAGTTACCTTGCTCACCTACGTTTCATTCAGTAGCAATTTTTTTTAACTACTTTACCAATCATGCAAACAACTTCTGAATTCTCGCAGAAACATCTCCTCACAGGTACATTGTTGTTGTTGTTAGTTGCCGTCGAGTCAGTATCCGACTCATAGCAACCCTCACAGGGTTTTCAATGGCTGACTGTTTCGGGATTGCCAGGTCCTTCTCCCAGTGTTGCGGTGCTGGGAATGAACTCAGGACCTCAGAGACTGCAGAGCAGCACTCTACCAACTGAGCTAAATCCCAGCCCTATCTGATCGTTTACATGATGTTTAATTAAATCATGTAATTACAATAGCAACCACAGCTGGCACATATAGGTTTGGAAACAAATAAGGCCAACTCTTTGGGAAACATACAAATCAACAGGTATTAACAGTGAGCTGTTTATAAACTATGAGAAACGGATGCAGCTAGGAGCCATAGCAAATACTGTAATCCCAGCAACTTGGGAAAATGAGACATGAGGACTGCAGATTCAAGGCTAGAGGGGGCCTGTGCAATTTAGCAAGACCCTATCTCAAAATTAAAAATAAAAAGGGGGCTGGCAGTGTGGCTCAGTGGTGGAGCACTTGCTTGGCATACACAAGGCCATGGGTTCAAGCCCTGGTACGACAGGAAAAGAAACTAATGCTTTTAATGATATTCCTCACTTGCTTTAATGATCTAATTGTCTAAGCTTACAAATTGGGTGTCACCATTAGTGGGTAAGACTATGAACCAACTTTGTTAATTACTCCTTAAATTCAGCCATTATGGAATATTCCTTTTACTTGAAAGGCCATATAGGCAGTCCCACACTTACATACGCATACAGCCACTTTTTCTCCTATTTGCCTGCCCTCAATTCCAGAAGCTTCTCTACTGCTGTCAAGGGACCAGTCATGAAAAAAAGAGAGGCTGTAAGTGAGATAGGCTGAAAAGTGTTTAAAGGCCAAGACCCAAAAAATAGAAATGAGAGCTAGGGATGCTGCTCAGTGGTAGAGCATCTGCCTAGCGTGCTGCAAGGCCCTGCATTCAATCCGCAGCTGCCACTGAAAAAAAGAAACAAAACTAAGAACAGCTTAGAGACAATTATCCCTAAAGAAAAACCTTAAGTCAGGGCTGTTTATGAGTACAGACTTCCCCCAAACGCTCTCCTTCCCTGCCTGACTTGATTCACTTTCCTGTGCTACATGATGGATATTTCACAAGCAATTAATTTATGTTAACAAGGTTATAGAAATAATAATAATACAGCACCATCAGTAGTCATTTTAGCACAACTTAGTTCATCACTGTACTTAGAAGAGTTAAATTGCATGACAAAAATAAAGAGTTTGGGAAGATGAGGTAGGTAATTTTGGAACCCTGAGGAACTGGCAATATGTGGGGGGAGGGGGTGTCACAGAAGGAGGGGTGTCACCTGAAAAGAGGGACATTATTATGTGGAAATAGAGTACAAAGAGGGACTCAGGGAAACCTAGAGATGTAATTTTGTAATTTACCAATTTCAAAACATAACCTAGGGACAGCCTTGCCCCAAGAAAAGAGATAGGAACTTTCTTCATTGTTCCTATACTACATGGTACATGTCTGCTCCCAGAAGTCAGACTCACACTCTCAATAAAACACCTTATCTGCCATGTAGATTAAGTGGGATTTAACAAAAAAGAGTGCTATCCTGGGAACCTAACCTCCATTCACAATGTGTTCCCAAAGAAACAATTTATTGGAGATATAAAAAAGAAAGAAAAAAGTCCTGACAACACTTTTTAAAATACAGTATGTTCCATAGAACAAAAGAATATTCACAGCAAAATTTTAAATGCAGAAGGGAAGAAACTAAAGTTACCATTTGCCAAAAAGAAGTGATTGTCATTAAATTACTGTGTTACCATAATATCCTACTGCAATGTGTCAACCTTTGCTAATCTATGACCCATTTGGATAAAAATCCCACATCCTTGAGGGATTCAAATACACCTCCACCCAGGGATTCTGTGTGTATCTCTGCCCTAGTTAGATTAGGGTTGAGGGTATACTGTTTTCTTTCTATTCCTGCTACCCACAATTTTGTTGATATTTAGAATGTTTGTTTGCTTGTTTGCAGCTTAAATGAAGAAAAGAAGGTGGGCTTTTGAGCATGCTTTTTCAATTTATACACAAATCCTCATATACTCCACCCAGGAGCCAACCTCTCCAACACAGGACAGATTCACTGCTCCCCAGCAAGCTGTATTGCAGTATCTAGCAATGATGTGTTGTAGTCACCTAAAGTGACTGTGTCCCAAAACAAGTTCTTCTTCTCATCTATTTCCATTTTGCCCCACTCCAGGATGCTTATTCTTCCATTTCCCATCCATTTCCCACCCCAAATCAGTTAATCACCAACACTGACAGCTTCTAAATCCTCCTTTTCTCCATCCCTGGTTCAGAGATTCATTCTTTTCTCTACTAGTGTAACTTCTCTGCTCTTCCTGCCTCCATTCTCATCTCTTTTCAATCATTTCTCCTCACTGCTTTAAATCTCTGGATCCAGACTCAAAAAGCCAAATGCCTATGGAGTCTAAGAAGAAAATATAATTGGATGGTGCACGTCAGCTGTAGGAAAATAAACGTCACTAACACTTGACCCTAAGTGAAACTGTACTATTTCAAGAGAACCCAAGAATTTGCATTTATATGTGTAAACTCCCAGTTCTTCAGGGTTGCAAACAAATCAAATTTTAAAACCACACTGCCAACACTGGAAGCCAAACAGAACAAATCTGTGGGCCACATATGACTTGCAGGGCTGCCATTTTGCAAACTGTGCATGAGATTGGTGGTTTTCCAACTTTAGAGTTCAGAAAGCTTATTAATGCAGATTCCTCGGGCCCCCATTCAAATGATTCTGATTCAGTAGGTCCATTTGGGCTCCAGAATCTATATTTTTTACCAAGCTATCCTGGTGCCCTTGAAGCAGACAATCCTAAAATCCCTTTTAACAAATCTGTGTGAAACGGAATCTAGAGAACTACAGGGAGTGAGAATAGTGGGAATATGGAAAGAATATTTTTAATGCATTTAAAATACTTTAAATGTTCTCATTTCAACACTGTCCCATGGAAGTACAACTTAATATCACACATTTCAACTCTGAACAATAGTGCTCATTCATAAACATTTTCTAGTAATGTAGGAATCCAGTGAGAATTATTAATAAATGTTTTCAATATACTAGACATGTCAGATCAATAGTATGGTGATGGTTATAATTCTCATAAAAATAGAAGGGAGTCTAAAATATTTTGTTTAATAAAAAATTACTTAAAAAGTACGATTTGCACATTTATGACAAGTGAAACATTCTAAAAGAATTGGTTACAGTAAACCTGTGCTGATGTTTGTAAAAACAATCATTGCTCATTGTCTGCTTCCTAACTTCAAATTTCCTGCTAGTATATATTCTCTTAAAATGAGATACACCTGTGCTTTAAAATATTATTTTATTTGATTCAGTCTATATGAAAATTCTGAATCTGAGCATACCATAATCCATGGATTCATGAAGGCTTAGGCTTTCTGTTTCGAATTCTAAATAAATTTTTTTCCCATTGGCAAGTGTGTGTGTGTGTGTGTGTGTGTGTGTGTGTGTGTGTGTGTGTGTGTGTGTGTAGAGGGGACAGGGAGAAGTTCTTAGTGACTCAGTTCCTAGCCTATTTTAACTCAAATTATTAATCTTTCCTGTCTCTAAATTCCAGCCATTCATACAGTACTTACCAAATACTGAGTTATATGCAAGTTTTATTTTCCTTATAATATTGTAAATTCCTTGATAACAAGCACCTATATCTCATGACGTATATCCTTCAACACTAAATACAAAATTAAGAAAACTGAACTATAATATATACCAAATAAAGGAATGTCTATAGGAAAAAGTGTCCATACTATGAAGCAAAAACAGAGGAAGGGCCATTAGCAGAGGAAAAGCTCCTGCCTGTCAGCCCCAACATTGCAGAAATGAAATCATACAGCAGGACCAGTGAGAGAGATACTGGAGAAATAGACTGTTCCTGGCACCACATTTATAGGGGTCACTGAAAAGGAAACAAAACAGAGACTACTGCAACTCATGATTGGGCCTCCAATTCCCAAGGCAACATCAGTGGGAAGGGGGAAAAACAGGCCAGGCAGTATATTTGGCTCAACATACCAGGGGAGCCCCAGCCCAACAGCCTTTCATATGACCATGTATTTATAACTCAGGATGTTCCTGTCTTCTGCATTTATAGTAATACTCTTCGTGCTTGGAGGGCTCAAAAGGGATTTTGCAAGAATCACAAACCTCTCATGAGAAAGTTGTCTAGCAAAGGATGATTCATGTTCCAAAGACCTATGTCTTTTTAGAATAATTTTGTCATCCAACAAGGAGCTGGAAAATTTTCTCAACCTATACTTTGTGAAATGTCCTGTCTCTGCAGCTACAAAGCACTGCACAAAAAAATAATCACTAATTTTCAGTAAAACACAATGGGTAATATCTCTAAACTTAATATAAAAAAACATAAAACATTCCATTTTGGCGTACGTATCTTCCTTCGACTAAGCCAAATCACTGAACAACAATTACCATATATTATCCCCAGGGCTACAAAATCAGATGTGGATTAGAATCACGTGTGACTGAATTCATGGTCAAGAGCTGGGCCGAGAGCTCTCTCATGAATCCAATCTGCACACAATTCTAATCTGCATCTGATTTTGTAGCCCTCTGAAACTGTTCAAAGGGTGCGGATTAGATTCAAGAATATATGGTATATACTATAAAAGAAAGTTTACTTTTACTTTTAAGGGAGCAGCCAAACTCTAAAGCCCTACATACATATTCATGCGCACATTTAAAGTTTTATTTTCAAGTCAACATAATCAGTAGTAATAACAACTGTAACAGGTATTACTCATGTTATAAATCAGATTTTGTACAGGAACTAAATATGAACATACATTAACATACTTTGATATCCCAGATATACCAAATCCTGGGCAAATTTTCAAGTGAAAATGGGCAAATTGTCATTCTCCTCACTCTTATCTTAATTTCATATAGAACCCTTTTCCTAATTACCCTGTCTTACAAGCTATAGTAATAATACTAAGTTGACAGTGTCTCTTTATACAAATCCTACTTGTTTAAATCAATTACCTTAAGTAGAGGACTTTAGTTTGAGTCATATCCCTAAGGCTCCTTTGTCATAGTTATGAACAACGTATCATTTATTTTGTCATAGGGGAATCACACATGAAAATGAGGGGAAAAGTTGGGCGTGGTGGTGCATGCCAGTAGTCTCAATGACTCAGGAGGTGGAGGCAGGAGGATAGCAGCTTCAAGGCCAGAGGCAGCTTGTGTAACTTAGTGAGATCCTGACTCAAAAAGTAAAAAAACAGCTGAGGGTATAGCTCAGTGGTAGAGTGCTTGCAAAGCATGTATGAGGCCCTGGGCTCAACCCTCCAGTTTGTGAAAGCAGACAGAAAAAAAGAAAACGAGGGGAAAAAATCATGGCAACAGTATAGTGAGAATATCTTTACCTAGTTGTAAATGTCATAAATCTTATAGCTTCTCTTGGAATATTCCAAGGACTGTAAGCCTGCAATTCAGCCAAGATATTACACATTGTTTGACAGCAGAAGCCTTGTAATCTAAGCTACCTGACCTTTAGGGCAGCACCTATTTGCAGGGGAAAAAATAACAACAAGTATTTCAGACTTAGAACAACAAGAACTTTAGAGGCACAGATCTACAGAATAGTAGGCTGGAAGCAAAGTCTAATTAAGTTGCTACAAAACTATAAGTTATCAAAGTGTACACTATTTACAGTACATGTTTAATTTCACAGGTTCAAAGCTATCAAATCAAAGCATGCCAAAAAGTATCAGAATTAATAGTTGCTTTATATTTACAGTACAAATAGGCCAATTACCACAGACTTTAGAAAAAAGATTATAGACTTCATGATATTTCCAGTTATAAAAAGTCTAAAGTCAAGTCTGACTGTAAGACCTGATCACCTCACTCCCCTACACCCCCACTCAAATACTCTACCTGGGTTATAGAATGAAGTCCAAACTGTTTAGATAAGTATTCAAGGCCCAACACAATGGAACTACATCTCCCCATTCAGAGTGAACTCCAACACTCTTTATACAGACACCTGAGCCTGATTGGACTAAATCCTATTTCCTCAAACATGCTCTAACTTCTTAGCTCCTTTGTAGTTGTGCATCATGATATAGTGAATATGTCCCCCGGAGATTCATGTTGAAACCCTACCACCTCCCATGTGATAGTATTAGGAACCTCTGACAGATACTAAGTATTAGATGGGGGATTACTGACCTTGTAAGAGTCATCAGAGAGCTCACTTCCCCCAGTCGGCTTTCTGCCATGTGAGGTTAACACCAGAAGTCAGCAGTGAGCAAACCAAAAGAGGGCCCTCACCAGAACTCAGTCATGCTGGCACCCTGATCCTGGACCTCCAGTCTCCAGAACTGTGAGAAATAAACTTCTGCTGTTCATAAGCCACCCAGTCTATGATCCTTTGCTATAAGAGCTCATGTAAGATATTCCCTCACTACAGGGAATGCCCTTTCTCTACTCCATCACTACTTGTTTTTGTTTTTCATTTTCTCACATACACACACACACACACACACACACACACACACACACATATATACATATATATATACATACACACACACACACACTTTTTTTTTTTTTTTTTTTTTTTT